>PVKS010012601.1:0-53272 GCA_004027875.1 Aplodontia rufa
ATGAAAGAAGTGTCTATGGTGGGAGGACAGAGCCCCGAACCCCGTTACTCCTCAGTCCCAGATCCTTTATGAGAGGAGGACTCAGGCCCCTGGCCCCACCTTCTGCTGGGACTGCCTGCGTTCAGCTGCAGGATCCGGGCACAATTGTATGAGCCTCTTTTTCAGACCCGGGGGATGTGGGTCTTGGAGAGTGAGGGTGTTTTTCAAAATGGATGCTCCCCTTCCCTGACTGCTCCCCCACCTTCTTCAGGGCTTCAGCCAGGCCTTTTGGTCCTGTTTCCACCCTTGATGTCTGCTGCTTCTGGGCGGAGCTGTTAGGGCTTGCTTTGCAGTCTCAAAGAGGTCTTGCCCTGCTCAGGTGGGCTGGACGTGCGGTAACTATTTCGCAGATGTAGTAGGGAGGCTTGCTCCCCTCTCCCGTCCTTGCAGTTCCCGCACCACCTCCCCTGCGCAAACCGCTGCTCTGTGCTTATTAGGAAGCTCTTTCCAGTCACGGATCCTGCCGGCAGACAGTGCACAGTTCCGGGAGGTGTCCTTGCCAGGACGCTGTCTTTAAAGCTGTGCGGGATTTTCCCCCCCTGCAGAAGGGACTCTGGCAAGCGGGAATGTAGGCTGGAGAGTGCAAATGCCTGCCGGCGGGCCAGCCTGCGGGCACCGCCGCGCGGGTGCGCAGGACAAAGAATCCCTGTTCGCTCGCTGGTAGGTTTCTATTCCCCAAAACCAATGCTGAGATCAGAACTGGTGATTCATAATGCCATTTCCCAAAACGCACCTTAAAAAACTGATGAGAAGCCGGAGATATCCTGATCAGTCACGGGGGTGCAATGGAAGCCTTTTGTCTTCAGAACGCCATCTTGAAGAGGTCACCCAAGATACAGGATTATCCCCCATAAAACACTGTTATATGGATGAATGTATTTAGGAAAAACAATAGATTTCTCCACCTTTGAAACAAAGTATACATATAATTTTCAAAGTAGGATATATATATCCTACTTTATAATCTCTGAGAATACAGAACTGCCTGGAACAGACACCATATCTATAATTCCATGTATAGCCACATCAGTCAGATGACCACATTCTGATCCAGGTTAGAAAGAAAAGAAACTGGATCCTACTTGGGAAGTGCCCGATCAAAAGCTGCTCATGACTAAGACAGCTATTTGAACTGTAAAATGCAGTTGGACTTCCTACACATGAGTAATGTGAACCTTCTAATAGGAGAAAGAATGGACCTCAGTCCAGCATCCAGATTCCACCAAGCTAACTTTATTTTTTAATTTATTTTATATAGAGAAGGACAGTATGAGAGAGGGAGAGAGAAAATCAATTTTTATTTAGTTTTTCATGGCTTTTGTTGCTCTGACACCTTGCTGTGTATATGGTGCTGGGTTTTGAACTCTGTGTCCTCATGCATGCAAGGCAAACACTGCAACTGTTAAGCTATCACTCCAGGCCCCAAGCTAACTTTAAAAAGACTCTAGTAGTTTCCATGATGATATGGGAAATCATATCTTATAAGTTGATCATTAATGGTGGTCTATGATAAATAAAAATGTAAATTGAATTAATTACATTGCTTATAATCAACTACTAATTAAATAAAAGGTTTTCAATGGTGATACAGAAAAATTAGAAACTACTAGCAGAATGATATAAAAAACTAATCACATTTGTTATCATCCCATTAATTGTTATAGTGGGAGTTATGACTATAGCTAGATATTATATTATTACATATATGGGAGATGTTATTCAAAGATTGATTCAGAGATTGAGATGGCTCTCACTAAACAATTTTCATTTTCGTATTAAAAAATCCTACAATTATTAGATACAGTTGAACATGAGTGTCAAAATATATTATCCAAATTTGAAGAAAAGAGTTTATATCATTCATATAAGAGGGAGGAAATTGTGAGATTTATGTTTTCTTTTCTATCAAAATTAAATCTGTAGTACAACATAGGCATATTTACTGTAACTTAAGTTTAAACCATCTTAAATCAAGGAACCATGTGCCCAGAAAGAAGCCATTTTTAAAATTTGCTAATAGATATTTCATTATACCTATAGCACTTTCCCATACCCACCCCAATTTTATATTAGCCAATCACATAGATTGTACCCCTAAGCTCCTCCAAGCAGAGTAAGGGACAGTGCTGCATTAGGTTAGAGATCAATCTCAGCAGACTCCTTGCACTTTCGCACTTGCTTGGATCCTCTTTGGGAGTGCACTTTCTGCAGAAGTAACGTTTACCGTGTTCATCCACTTCCAGGCGCATGTTTGATTTTCTTATGACATGACATCTCAGTATTTCTAACAACTTTATCTCCAACAAAGGGAATAGGCATTATCATTCTCATTGTTTTAAATAATAAATGTGACAGAGGCTGTTTGATTTCATGAACATGCCAATGACAACAATAATTACCCCAGGGGAACATTGTGAGAATATACTCATAACATGGTCATGGATCACTTTACAGGAGGGAATAGATTCTGAAAAATGCTTGGTAAGCAATTTTGTCATTGTGAAAACATTGTAGAGTGTACTTACACAAACTAAGACGGTAACGAAGTTACTAGGTGATATAATCTCATGGGAACAATGTCATGTAAATGATCTGTCTTTGACCAAAACACTGTACTGTGCATGACTGAATTTAGGAGTTCAACTGTTCCTGCCCTGGAATTGGTACTTGGTAAGCATAAAATATTTAATTCTGAGTCTGTACTTTAGAAAGAGAAATGGAAACCAAAGCTAAATCAAATGAGTAGTGATAAGAGGCCCTTTGGCTTAAATATTCCTTCAATTAGATGATACACCTGATATCTCTCTGGTTAAATTTCTTCACAGATTTGCCAAAGTTTAAAACAGTTTCTCTGCTTTTCTTTTCATCTGAGACTTTCACTATGGGCAGATATAAATTGTATCATAAATCTTTGTTGAATGAGCCTCTTCTGCATTGGTGAACAAGGTAGGCATAACTTAAGTATGACAGTGTTTTGGGCCTGATGTTGTAACTGCACCTTTAGAAATGAAAGCAGAGACCTGGTTCTATTAAATGGTTATGCATTGGGACCTGTAGCAGTGGCTCAGCAGTTGAAGAATTGCCTGGAATGCACAAGGACCCAGGTTCAAATTCCATAATCCCATACTCAAGTAACTGTTAGAGAAACAAAAGCCAGATAAAAAAGTAAATAAAGTTGATATTCTCTCTCTTTCTCTCCCTCTCTCTCTCTCCTCTTAAAAATATTAAAAGGTTATGCATTTACTACAGAAGATTTTAAATGATAAATATACTATCAATCCTCTTTGCACAGTCAGTGTTAAAAGTATGTTTCTCCTTCACAGTATTTCTTACCTCATGTAGTCTTTCTGAGTGTACTCATTCTACAGATAGGAAAACTCAAATCCCATAAAGGCATATATATTAATTTGTTCCACACCATGTATTCAGTAAGATTTGAAGTAGAGATTTAAGCATAGATCTGAGTCTCCACATGTGAAGTAATGCCCATTTGAGGAGGTCAAAAATATTAGCAGGTGAATGAATTAAGACCTGATACTTTTAAAGTATATTATGCTGTTCTCATTGTTCAAATCAATGAGGACAGGGGGAAGGAGGCTGCTCTTCTCCCTGCCACAGAAAATCACTATTCTAATTTCTATCACCATTAACTTCTTTTTGCCCCTTAGAAAGCTTCATATAAATGCAGTCATGCACTACATAGTTTTTCATGTTTGGGTTCTTTTACTTGATGTAGAGATCTTGGGTTTAGTCTGTGTTGCTATATGTCTTAGTAGTTTTTTTCATTTCAATTGCAGAATGATGTTCCATTGTATGAATACATCACCATCTATTTATTCTTTCCTCTGCTAATGGATATTTGGGTTGTTGCTGGTTTTTGCACACTCTTAATAAAGCTACAATAACATCTGGCAACCCCCCAAATTATTCATCTTAGTTCAAAGAAATAGAATCAAATTATATATAAAAATAATATAAAGAATCTATTAAGAATCAAGATTTAAAAACATTAAATTAGAAAATTACATAATCACAGAATATCATTTATGGAAATAGGCTTGCTTAGAGTTTAAAACTATATTTAAATGGAATATCCAGCAAAGACTTTATAAAACTATTTTTTTCCAAGTGGCATTAACAGGCTGAAAATATGAAAAATGCCAAACAAGTGCAACCTAATTATTCATTAAAGCTGGACTCTGGAGGATTGCTACTCAGTAACACTTCTCTTACTTCAGTTCCTTTTAATTTGCATACATAAAGGGTAAGAATTGCATTTTTAACACATGCTTTCAAATCTATCCTATGGATTCAAATTAACTCAAAGGAAGCTCTTCTCATGTCTGCAATTTTTAGGTTATTTATCCCCTACTCAGGTTATATAGACCATGTTACCTTATTAAGTGCATATTAAGATGAGCGTGTTAGCTACTATCTCCCTGTCTTTAAAAATAGTCAGTTTACTAAAATTAATGAAAAAGACACAATAGAAGTGAAAGATGCTACACCTAACTCATCTGTAACAAGATAATGAGTGATACAGGACTCCTGCTACACATAGATTCTCTATTTTAAATTTGCTTCATTGTCTCCTTGGAATCCAACATTTTCCACTCAAAGTGTAACTAGGGACAGATTAAGGACGGATTATCTGGGAGCCAATTGTGCAAGTCCAATATTATACTTCCTTTATTCTGTAAAAACCACAGTAGGTAAATATAAGGGTGGGTTTGGTCACAGGATCAGAATAAATGGGAGAAAACACTGCACCAAAGGAAAGAAGAACAAAAATGATAATAGATAAAATTTAATTGCTGTTTTCTGGTGGTCACACTCACCTTCAAAGTAAACAATTGAGAACATGAATCTATGGAATATGAAATTACTTATTAGTATATACAAGCTTTATAGGTATCATCAAAATTGGGAAATTTCTTTCAGAGAAAATAGATGTTATTAATAGTAACCCTGCAATGACAGAAGCAGAGACCTAAGTCTGTGTTCACTGGAGATATGTTGTCTTTTAAAAAGAAGATGAAATTGGGAAATAGAACAGTTTAAATATTCATTAAGCCCAGTTCCAACATCCAAACTATTTTCAGATGAAAGAGGCACTCACTTACATTATAACATACAAAGAAAACATTCCTACAAATTTAAAAAAAAAACCCAAATTAAGAAAATCATCCCATTCACAATCACTTCAAAAAATGCTTAGGAATAGATATAATCAAAGATGTAAAAGATCTGTGCACTGAAAATTATGGAACAGTGAAGACAGAAATTGAAGAAGAACTTAGAAGGCAGAAAGACCTCTAACTATTTTGAAAAGGAAGAATAGTGTCATGGGTATATTACCAAAAAGCACTACACAGATTAAATGCAATCCCCATCAAAATACCATCAACATTCCTCACAGAACTAGACGAAATAATTCTAAAATATATTTGGAAAGAAAAGAGATTCAGAATAGCTAAAGCACTCCTGAACAAGAAAAATAATGTGGAGGTATTATAATAACAGACTTCTAATTAAATTACAGAGCTACAATAAGAAAAGCAGCATGGTACTGGCACTGAAACAGACATGAAAACCAATGGGATGGAAGACCCTGAGAGAAACCCACATAAATACAGCCACTTTGCAAATGTACTGAAAACATATACATTTGAGGAAAAAAATAATAATAGAGAAAAGAAAAAAACCCAACATTTTAAACAAATGGTGCTGGGAAAATTATATCCATATGTAGAATGAAACTTGATTTCTTACCTCTCATCCTGGACAAAGTCAACTCAAAATGGATCAAAGACCTAGAAATTAGACCAGAAAATCTGCTGCTGCTGGAAGAAAATATAGGCTCAACACTCTCACTTATTGCCATAGGAACTGATTTCTTAACAAGGCTCCTAAAGGGCAAGAACTAAAACCAAGAATCAACAAGTGGGACAGTATCAAATTAAAAACCTCTGCACAACAAATGAAGCAATTAAAAATGTGAAGAGACTACAGAATGAGAGATCTTTGCCACCTGGTGCTCTGCTAGGTCATTAATATTCAGAATACATATGAAATTAACAAAATTGACACCAAAAGAACCACAAATATTCTAGTTCATAAATGGGCAAAAGAACTAATCAGACACGCATCAAAAGAAGGCATAAAATGGCCAATAAAAATACGAAAAAAATGTGTAACTTGTCTAGCCTTAAGAAATGCAAATCAAAACTACATTGAAAATTTATCTCACTGCAGTAATTATGGCAATTATAACAATATAAATAATATTAAATGTTAGTGAGGAGGCGGAAAAAATGGTACACTCTTACATTGCTGGTGGGACTGCAAATCATTGCAACCACTCTGGAAAGCAGTATGGAGATTCCCCTCAGAAAACTGGGAATGGAACCACTGTATGACCCCATCATTTCATTCTTTGTATTTATCTGAAAGAACTAAAATCAGCATGCAGCCACATCAATGTTTATAGGAGTGCTAATCACAATAGCTAAACTATGGAACCATCATAGGTGTCTAACAACAGATGAATGGATCAAGAAAATGTGGTATATATACACAATGGAGTTTCACTCAGCCACAAAGATGAATGAAATTATGACATTTTCTGGTGAATGGATGGAACCAGAGAACATCACGGTAAGTGAAATAAGCTGGACCCAGAAAATCAAGAGTTGAATGTTTTCTCTCATATGTGTAAGTTAGACCAAAATACAGAATAACAGTGAAGTTCTCCTTTATGCATTTATGTATTTATATTCACTAGTAAAGAGCCTATAAATTAGGTTTGGGGATTTAGCTCAGTGGCAGAGCGCTCGTCTAGCATGTGCAAGGCCCCAAGTTCAGTCCTCAGCCCTGAAAAAAAAAGCCTATAAATTTATAGAAAAAAAATCAGTAGATTAGAAGACAGTGAACAGAGGGAGGGAGAAGGAGAGTGAAGGGAGAAGCACTGGAGACTGAATTCAAGAATTATATTTCATGGTTATATGATTATGTCAAAATGAACCCCAATATTTTTTGTATCTATAATTAATATAATCCAATATTATACAAGATATACTTCTACACAAAACTGATGTCTTTGTATGAATTAATGGACCTTTCCAATATTATTTCTTTTTTTAATATAATTCAAATTCAATTTTTCCTTTGCAAGTCAAAATTTGAATTTTACAAATAACCCCCAACATACATAGGGATATTTCCCTCAGATCTATATAAGAAATTAGTTCCTGGCTATTTTGATAAATGGTATTAAGACATCTTATGATATCTATGAATTCTATGTAGGAAGGGTAAGGGAGGATGTTGAAATTTTTAGAGTTACAGCGTTAACCCTCAACTTCTGATTTTTTGTTGTTGTGTTGTAATGTTACTAGGGTAAAAGCAAAAATCTTTTAAATATGGATGGTGCTCAAATATTGAGAGAAGAAGAGAACACAGAGAACAGTGTAAGAAAATGTCATGGACCAGATAAGTCAGGTTAGAGGGAGCGATATTCTTCTGTGAATAAGACCTGTGTTGGGAGGGCACTGAAACAGAAGGATGTTTCATATACCTAAACGACAGTGGCCTCAACATTTTCACCAACCTTCCACCCAAGCCATTCAGCCATTCACTCATTCACTTCTGAAAGCTAAATGCAATTACTGTTTAGATTATCTGTGCCCAGCAGTATGTTAGGCATGAAAGAGGCACAGATAAAAGACACAGGTTTCAACCTCATCAGGAGATGGTAAGCAAACAATGGCTTCACAATAAGAAAAATAAAAGCAAGGCAAGAGCCACTCAGTCTGTTTTTCTCTGTTTATTCATTATTGACAACTTTCCCCCTCCCTAATTTATCCTTTTTACCAGGGGCGGGGGAGTATATAACAGTGAATTCTACTGAATCCTAATTCATTTTCCTTCCACAGCAATAGATAATGGTTCTCTAGAAATTCCTTTTTAAATGAATTAGTTTTATAAGTGTATTGTAGCAAAATACACAAAGTTAAGGAATTAAAGTAATTTTCAAGTCACCCAGCTTTCCGTTTTACTTACGTACATTCCAGGCTCTGGTGATTTATGTCAAATTCATGTCCAGAGATGGTAAATAAAAATGACAAGTTAGTAAATGTTGTGTAATCATGCAGGTTTATTTTATAAGGCAATGAATTTTCTCACTCAAAAAGTAAATAAAATAGGCAGTTGGACCATGGGATAATGTGGTAAATGCGTTGCAAATTTAAATCAAGATCTAGAGGTCTTTTCCACTTGTGTGTTCAGGCACTAGTCTGAAGGAATCTACTCTCCATCATTATGTTATTTGTTCCACCTTCTTTCCGAGGGAAAGGTACTGAATAAGGAAGAGTTAGAGTCGTGCTGTGCCCACTGTACCCAGAACTGACATAATTTCAAAGTTCAGAAGAAAGAAAAAATATCCATAAAGCACAATTAATAAGTTCCTTCTGAAATATTATCATGTGCATATATTAAGACTATCATAATAGACAAATATAATATTAATGAAAATTAGGCTATTTTCCAAAATACTTTTATAGAATTATATAACAAACATCCTTGTAGCATATTATAGATCTATAGTTACATATATGGACAAAGATGTACAATTTTTAAATTTAATAATTTTAAATGTAAACTTTGGCTTTCAGCTTAATATTATATTCCAAAAACATATTAACAACTCCCCAAATGATAACAATTTTAGATACTTTTCTTTCTTTCTTTTTCTTTTTTTGGTGCTGAAAATCAAAATTAGGGCCTTGCTGGCTAAATGCTATACCCCAGAGCTACACTCAAGCCATCACTGGGTACTTTTTACCTTTTTTTTAAAAATAATTATATTTTACTGGCTTCTTTATCTCTCTGATTATTTAATCTTTATTGTTCTGTGAATGGGATGAATTTATATAACATTCTCTGGATGGCAATTCATTCCTTAAGTTCCAATGATGGATAAAACTTTAGAGTTATCACTAAAGTTTGGTTTTGGAGTTCAGAGAATGCATTTTATGAATAAGGGATGAATATCAACTCTTCCTTAAACCTCTGCCACAGAAACCAGAAGCTGTGTATAACAGTTGACCATTACATAATGTGGTAAATATTGGTCATATTGTATCAATGTAATTCTAATGGGGAATTTTGGTATCCCAAATATTTTCACAAATTAAATCCTGTCACAAAGAATGTAACAGAAGCATTAAATAAGTTCTGGTTTGTGTGTTTCATATGATAGGCATAAAGGAACAAAGAAACAAAAAAAATGCCTTCTAATATCAAACAGTTTACAATGGTGTTGGTAAAATTTAATTCTACCAACATGAAATTAAGATCAAATAGAATTAATTGTGAAATATGAGAAAAGCAACCCTAATCTGAGTTTGTTTCATTTAGTTCTATTTAGGTGACCTCTAACCTGACAGGTATACAATTAAATTCCATTTTTTTGAACCCAGTACATATAAGCAGTAATAAAAGTATTAGGAGTTATTTTCCCAACTCTGTATAAACTCAACTTAATTGGAGAGGAAAGTATAGGAAACAAATAATAATATAAAAGATTTTGTAATTAACTGACAAATAATATAGAAATTAAATTAATAACATTGTTTAGCAAAGGAAATGAAATACAGACAGAATAATGAGAGAATAGAGCAGAAATGTGAACATGAGAATTATGTATGCAGTGGTATTTATAAGATGGAAAACATCCTTTCTTTCCTTCTATGCACACATTTCAGAAAAAGTAAATTTTATTAAAGAAAAAGTGAAATTGTATACTCAAATTTATAGGTTTCATGGTCTCAGGGGGGCTATATTTATTGATTTATGTGTTACAGAGATGGTAACAGGATCTATCTCTAAGAAACTGGAACTCCAAACTGGATAGAATTTCCTAGGGGTCTAGGTATTCATATGCACCCTTCATTTTGTTTTTTGCTGCTATTCTTTTTTTGTTTTCTTTTGCTTTGAATCATACTTATTCACATATGTATACTTCCATAATTGTTTAATGTTCCTATTACTTTAGTCTGGCAGAGGGGGATGGAGCTCAATATCTGGAATTAGGTTGAGGGAAGGTGAGAGGCGAGGATCTGTTGGCTATTGGTGTTTACCATGTTTTGCATGAATTCACTCACCTTTACCAACAGCATCTGTAAAAGATTTAATTAAATATGATATTTGCTGCTGTACTTTCTATGTGTAACTCATCAATGTCCTTTAGGGGGAAGAATTGCAATGAAACAGGTAATTTCAGTTCTTTCTTGCCCCCTTGCCAAGAGGCATAAAGCCATGGAAATGTTTATAACACTGATTGTTCACACTGAGTGCTTGCTGTGCAGCTGTACCCCAGTTTCTGGAGGATATGTAAAATTTCTGGTTATTATTACCTCCTTTCTTTTCCTGTGGAATAGGCTATTTTTTTTGTATGTCTATTCCTTACATCATTATGGTCAAACCCAATCCTTAGAATCCATGATAATGAAAAAGAAATACCTGGATAAAGTGGTGAAATGGAAAAGGACCATTTTATGCAGATTCAAATGAGCATAATATATGTGCTGGAGGTCTCATTGATGTGGGGTTTTTGAGATGAGGCCAGATTCTCTTCTCCCACTGGTGAATGGAGCCTGGACTCACTGTAGATCTCTATGGACAAAATACACCATTTCTAGTATTTGCAGCTATTCCTAATTAAAACTGGGAGTTTGGGCTCACTGCAGGTTAGCAGCTAACCAGCAAGAACTGGGTTTTCCCCGGCACTGTTGAGCGGTGTGTTGCATGCAGCTCTTGGTGTGGTAGAAATTCACCCCAGGAATTCAGCACCAATATTCTGGGTTCTTGTCTCATGAATTTGAATAATGAAATCCATTAATAACCACAGAAGTAAAAGGAGTAGGATTTATTTAAGGAAGGAGAACAGAGACTCTGCATGCCAGAGGGGCACCTGGAAAAAGGACACCGTCTGATGTACACTAGGCCGAGGATTATATTGGTTTAGGTATGAGCCTTGATTAAGATTCATGTAAAGCAGGCACTGAGAAAAGTACCAACATCATTGGTTGATATCTATGTAAAACAGGCATTGAAACTGAGCACCATCAACTTTGGTTAAAGTTTATGTAAAACAAGTGGCAAATTCTTTTTAGTTCCCACCTGTGTCTATCCCTACTTCTTAGTTTTACCATCTTTGGGACAAAGGAATTGCTATCACAGGTGAGCCTCACCTTCATATGCAAAAATAGTCTTTTTTTTAGACTATTTTTGCATATGAAGGCCCTGGGCATACCGGTCAATCACTTTCTAGGGGCTAGCTTCTAGGCGTGGTTGAATGGGGTCCAAGGCCCTGAGTACCTAGCCATTTTATGATCTCTCCTAAGCTGTCTCATCATTAGCATTCATTAAAATGTTGACAAAAAAGTGGGACCTTGAGAAAATGATTATTATCAGTATTTAAGAAGATTTAGAAGATATGTTATTTATGTTTGGGTGGAGGGGGATAGGAGAAATTGAGATGCAAAGGTACAGTAATATTTAAGAAGGCCTTCCTTTGATTCAGCAGTATTTTGTATTATGCTATTTAATTAATTGCAGTCTCTGAGGTAGGCATGACATTTAAGCAATGTATGACCCACTTGTATAGGGAAATATAACTCCAGGAACATTGCAATAAGCTGTGTTTATTTATTCTTCAGATGTGATGAGAAATGTGACAGGGGTAGAGAGCTATCACAAGTGGGATTCAGAGAGCCATTCCAAGAAAGGGTTAGTATTCCGTGAGTAAAGCATATGAGTTTTGGAGGAAAATATAAAGGTGTTTTCAAAGATAAGCTTTTCCTTTTAAAGAGCCAGATGGTGGGTGATGGGTAGGAGATAGTGATGCTCAAGGAAAGGTAAGCAGATTAGCCTAAAGGATAGAGGATTTGGTTAGGAATACTGAGTATCAGAGTTGATTTTAATGGCTAATTGAGTGACACTCAATCTATTTATAAAATTACATTATTTGAGCCCCCTCCCCCTTTAACTCACTGAAGCAAAAGTTTTCCTGGCAATTCCCAAGAATAGACAGTTACAATCACTGAGATTTATATTTCCGCATTTTATAGATGACACTGATAAATGAAAGGATCCAGAGGTGAGAGCAAATACAGATCTATGAAATGGTTTACCCTGGACTTTACTAACACCTTTGGACACTGAGCCAGGAGCAGAAAATACTGAAGAGGGATTTATTAAGTGGCCATCACATACCTAGGAATTGTTATGTGAGAAGAGATGAGTAGGGTAACTCCTGAAGCCTAAGCACAGAGACAGAAAGTTTAAAAAGGCTGTTCCCACTTGTCCTAAACAACTTGGCCTGAGTGTTGTCTACTTAGCAGGAATAAACCATCATAAAGAGAAGAAGGAGCTGAACCATGGAAATAGAGGTCAAAACTGCCTATTGAGTTGCTATTTTCCAATTCAATTTTCCATTGCTAACAGTTTAAAAACGTCCATCAGAAGACCAAATGTTATTACTTTCTACATCAACAGGCAGGGGAAATGTTCTATAAGCTTACTTGTCTTTTTTTAATCTACTGCATATTTTTTTATAATGTTGTAATATAACAGCATCATACCTGGCTAGACTTAGGAGGCAGCAAAATAATACAACACAATGGTATCTTGTTACATGATGAGCTTGAATTTAATAGCAGTTATCAACATTTAATTAGTACATTTGAGATCTAAAAGGACTTCCCATTATACACTCATCATTTTAGCAAATACATATGACATGATTTCCCATTTTAACTGCTTTTAATTCAGTCACTGAGTGTATGTATGATATTGTGCCATCCATCAATATCTTATTCCAAAATATTTTTATCATACCAAAAAGGAATCCCATTCATATTAAGTGGCTTATCTCATTCCCTCTTTCCCATTATCTGTGGAAAAAACTAACCAGCTTACTGTGTGTTTGTATTTATTAGTATTAGTATATAATATTTAATATTTGGTATATAATTCAATACTGAATTATATAATGTGACCTTTAGAGTCTGCCTTCTTCATTTAGCATAATATGTTCAAGGCTATCATTGTAGCCTGTATCACTACAGTTTATTTTATTCTAAGGCTGAATAATGTTTTGTTTCATGTACATAACTCGTTTCATTTATCCATTCATCTGGCGTTGGTTATTTACTGGCTTATGTGAACAGTGCTTCTATGCATGCTCATGCATAAGTTTTTGTTTGAAGGCCAGATTTCAATTCCTTTGAGTGTATACCTACAAGCAGTGTTACTTTGCAATATGGCATGTTAGTATATTTTTCTTAACAGTGACAAAATCCAACGATTTAAAAGAAGAAAGATTTATTTTGGCTCACAGTTTCAGAGGTTTTAGTCTATGGTCAGAAAGCACCATTGTTTTGAATCTAAGATAAAGCAGAACATTACGGTGGAAGACCATGGTGAAACAAAGTTGTGCACTTCATAGTAGTGGAGGGTGGGGGGAGGGATAGAGTCGGGGACAACACATAAGTCCCCAAGAGCCTGCCCCTAATGACCCACTCTTTCCAACTAGATTCTATCTTCTATACTTCCCACCATCTCCCAGGAATTCATTCATCCTCAAAGGATTAACCAATGGCCTCCCAGAAGCCTCACCTGTGTACATTGTTGCATTGAGGACCAAGAGTTCAACAGATGAGCCTATGGGGAATAGTCTAGGTCCAAAGCACAACATTTGGTGGTAAATTTTTAACTTCTGCCTAAGTTGTATAGTAGTAAGACTGCACCCTTTGAGATTCCTATCAACCTTGTATGAGGGTTTAATTTCTTTACAACCTTGCCAATACTTGATGTTTTTCCTTTTTCTGTTTGTGTTTTTAAATTAAAGCTAACTTAATGGGAATTAAATTGTATCTTATTTTGATTTTGATTCATGTTTCCATGATGAATAATAATATTGAACATGTTTTTATGTGTCATTTATATAGCTTCTTTGAATAAATGTGTATTTAAATTTTTTGTTTTTTATTTGGGAGGGTTGTCCTTTGGATATATAAGAGTTTTGTGTGTGTATCCTTAGGAAATATGCCAATTTGAATTTTTTTTTCTTTTTTTAAGAAAGAAGGATAGTGAGAGGAAGAGAGAATCAATTTTATTTAGTTTTTCTTTTGGCTATTGTTGCTCCAACACTTCTTTGTGTATGTGGTGCTGGGGTTTGAACCCATGTCCTTGGGCATGCCAGGCAAGCACTGCTTCCGCTGAGCCACTGCTTCAGCCCATGATGTGAAAATATATTGACCCATTTTACTGGTCTTCCATTCTATTAATAGCATTCTTAGATACAGAAAACATCTGACTTTTGAAGAATTCCGAGTAGTTTGTACTTTCTAAGAACCCATTGCCAAATCCAAGGTTATGAAATTTTATTCCTAAATTTTCTCCTAAGTATTTTATAGATTTAGTTCTTATATTTCATTCTCTGGTCTCTTTAGACTTCTATGTGTCATGAGGATCCCATGTCATTTTGATGCAGGGTTTTTGAGATGAGGTTGGATTCTCTGCTTCTGCTGGTGAACAGAATTTGGGCTGATTGAAGATCTCTACAGCCAAAAGATTATTTTTAATGTTTGCAGGTATTCCCAGTTAAAACTGGGAATTGGGCTGGCTGCAGATCTCTGTGGCCAAAATAGTGTTAGCATCCGCCAAGCTAAGAGCTGGGTACTGGCCCCACTGTCCCACACTGTTGAGCAGTGCCTTGCAGCTCTTGGTGTGGAATTACACCCCAGGAATCTGGTGCCAATCTTCTTCGGGGTTCTTGTCTTGTGAATGTGAAGAATAAAATCCATGAACTACCACTGAAGGGAAGAGTAAAACGAGTAGGATTTATTTAAGGAGAGCAGAGTCTCCACAATGTGGAGGGGTACCCTGCAAGCAGGACACCATCTTATGCGTTTTAGGCCAGGATTTACATTGGTTTTGGGTGTGAGCCTTAAAGCAGGCATTGAGAAAAACACCAACATCATTGATTAACTATGTAAAACAAGCATTGAAGCTAAGCACCAAAAACATTGCTTAAAATCTATGCAAAAGAGGTAGCAAATCTTTCTAACCCCACTTCTTAGTTTTCCTACCTCTGGGACTAAGGTATTGCTCATTTGCATTTGAAGACCCTGAGCAGGCCCATTAATCTCTCTCTACCATTAGCTTCTAGATGTGGTTGAATGGGGCCCATTGCCCTGACTTCCTAGCCATTTTTCTGTCTCTCCTAACCTTTATCAATTCTTTTGCCAGTGGCTGTTCACATTTATTTTATAAGAGACTATTCACTCTCCATCTAATGGTCTATGCACTGTTGTTGAAAATCTGTTGAAGATGCATTCACATATTTATTTCTGGTCTCTCAATTCTGTTCCATGGAATCATGTCTATCTCTGTGTTAGTACCAGTTTTTTTACTTTTTTTTTCTTTAGTCCTGGGATTGAACCCATAGCTTCACACATGCTAAGATGGTACTCTACCGTTATGAAGTTGTACCCAACTGCCTGTTTTAATTATTATAGCTTGATAGCAAGCTTTGATTTTGCTAAGTATGAATTCTTTAACTTTGATCTTTTTGTTTTCAAAATGTTTTCTGTTATTGGAATCTCTTTCAATTACATATGAATTCTAAAGTCTGCTTAGGATCACTGGGATGGTAGTACAGCTTATACGGGACCTTAAAATCAATTTGAGTAGTACTGCTATCTTCACCATATCAAGATTTCTGATTTATGATCTTTGCTTTATTTTCTATGTCTGTTTTAAGTTCTTCCAATAATAATTTGTAGTTCTAAATGAGTTTACTTTCTTGTTTAAATATATATTTTTCTAGTGTTTAAATACATATATTTGGTCAAAGTCTTAAAAAGAGATAAAATAAAAGAATATTTAGTTTGGAAGTAACCTGTTTGATAATAGTAAAATTATATAAAATTAGAACATTAAAGTTATTTTAGAAAAATTAATAGATTCCTAAGTATTATGTTATCTTGATGGGATTATAAATGGAATTGTCTTTGCTGGTATACAGAAAAACAACTGACTTTTTCATGTTATTCTTGTACTGTGCAATTTTGCCAAACTCCTATTTGTTATTTTCAGCTCTATTGTGTGTGTGTGTGTGTGTGTGTGTTCCTAGGTTTGTTGGAATTTTGGACCTGTGGAATCATGTAATTTGCAAATTTATTTCTTTCTAATTTAAGTATCGTTTCTTTCTTTTTCCTCTTTTTTTTTTCTTTTGCTAATTTCTCTGGCTAAGACTTCAAATGTGATAAGAATAGAAGTTCCAGAAGTGGGTACCCTTAACTTGATCCTTCAGTAGGAGTAAAGGGAGAAATTTCAGGAATATTTGGCAGGTATTGGTTTAAGAAAAGAAGGTTTAGATAT
Source organism: Aplodontia rufa (assembly GCA_004027875.1). NCBI lineage: Eukaryota > Metazoa > Chordata > Mammalia > Rodentia > Aplodontiidae > Aplodontia > Aplodontia rufa. Next base: position 16,489 of record PVKS010012601.1, read on the forward strand.
TTCTTTTAAAGTAAGGCCAAGGAATACTGAGCAAGTGTTAATTTCAGGAGGAATGACCTGAGGACCTGAGTAGATCACACAACTCCTTCCTCTGTTGCCTGAATTTTCTGCTATACCTTGAGCTCAGGATTGCATTAACAGACCATGTCTGAGTGCCTCACTTTCCACTTTTGTGTACTTCTCATTTTGCTTATATCTTGGTCCTGCCTCATATGCTAGTACAATCATATTGAATCCTTCCATTCTCTTCCACTGAATCCTTCCATTTGTCCAATTAAGAAACACCAAAAGGAGTTCTCTCTGCTATCTTCTTCTGCATAGAAACAAAATAGGTCATTAGTATTCTCCTAGGAGGAGAATCATGCACTCAATCTTGTAGTTTTAAACTCCTTTCTTAAACAATTTAGGTTATCATTCAAATTGCTCTGAGGGGAAGGTTAAAATAAAGTGTCATTCCAGCAGCTTCAGATACCTAAATATTACTTGTTCTGAAGATCCATTTAGGAAATTCATCTTAATAGGAATGCTCTCTCTGAAAGCTTTTCAAAAATAATCATATTTTTAAGATCAAGGAGAAAAAAATAATTCTGTATTCCATGCCCAAATGTTAACACTAGGGCCACATATCCAAAGTATTGTCCTGTCATTACTGGAACCATTCCAAAGTGTTTCCTGACAGCAAAGCTACCCAAACACATATCCTTCATCAAAATTTTATTGCTAGCTGTGTCTGTAGCAGGGGAAAAAACAATAACTGATTCACTTCTCTGGTTCAGAGAGGAAGTATACCTACTATATGCTTTCTCACAATAACATTCATATATTGCCAATTTCCAGGCTCCACAACTGGTCTCCTTGATCTGAATCTAAGAGGGCAAGGCCTAAGAAGAATCACTAAAGGATATTTCAGGGAAGTATAAAATTTTGGGAACATTGGTAGATTCACAGTTCCAAAAACAAAATGAATTTTTGAGTTCATTTAAATATTTTACATGCATTATTTTTAATAATAAAGACTTAAAGATTTTAATGCTTGTTAAATATTGTCAACAATATTTGGGTAACAACATTGTTACCCAAAGCTTGGCCCTTGCCCTGTTGCCAATTCAATACCGACGATATAGTTTTGAGGAAAAGGTTAAATGCTTTGTTAACAAAAGTGAAGCACAGGAGTCCCTGAGGTTTTGATTTTGCCCATTAGGGAAAACAGGATTTTAAAAGAAGCTATTCAAAGACTTCCTTCCAGAAGGTCCCTGTGGAGGATTGTAAATCACTTGTTAGTTTGGGAGAAGCCATTTCTGGGAACTATCTCAATGTCTGAATTACTTGATTCCTTGGTGGGTGTGTATTTGAAGAAAATAATTATGCCTACTATAGAAAAAATGTAATCCAGCACCCTGCCAACAGGTTATGGAGAGGAGAAGGCAGGAGAGGAAAATATAAACCTGCCCATTTTAAAATAAGCCTTAGAGGCAGAGCAGCAAGGACTGTCTGTATTCAAAGCATGAGGTGGACCACTGTTACAGTATGAACACTCAATCTACTTCATAGTATTATTACCCTCTGATACAAAGTCAGCTTGGTTACTTGGGCATGAACAAGATGTTTCTTCTGTTCCTCACTCTGCCCTGGACTTCATTTCAGGGCAACTCCAGCAAAGAGAACTCAAAATGGTTGCCCTTCTCTTGGAGAAGAGGCAACTAGTGTCCTGTTTCTTGGTTAGCACACTTTTGTCCCTTGATGCTTTTGTATCTATCTAGCTCCCCTGAAACACACAGGGCACAATTTAGGAGCTGAATGAAATGCCTATGTAAGAAGTTGATGTTGCTAGAGATAGTAACCAAAGATAGAACTTGTGAACAGAGGGGCAGTAGTGCCTGTGGACTATAACTGTTATTTTACTTGATTCAAATGTTAGAGCTTCATATGCTGGGCATCAGGTTAGGAATTATGTGTACCCATCCACTTATGCAACAAAATATGTTTTCTAAAAGTGAAGCTATGCAGTGTTGATAAATATGCAATAAAAAGCCTTTCCAATCCTCTTTTATAAACAATGATATTGCAGCCTTTGAAGGTAAATGGATGGCTATGGAAGAATTATGCTGAGTGAAATAAGCATAACCCAGAAAACCAAGGGTCGGATGTCTTCACTCATCTGTGGAGGCTAGAGCTAGACTCTGGCCATTGAGAAAGGAGGTCTATTATCATGTTTTAAATGTCATGCAATATCTTACAACATAAGGCATTTGTAGAGTTGTATTGGGCAGGTGGGGGGGAGGGATAAATGTGGGTAATGGGGGGAGTTTGGGGTTAAATCTAATTTTCAGAATTTATATGTATATATATATATATTATATTATTTCATTAGAAGCTTGTTTGATTGTTCAACAAATAAATTTCTGAATAAAATTAAAAAATAGCACAAGTTCAGCATTTTACCTTAAAAGCCTGGGAACAGATGCATGTGGGAATTCAATGCTTTTTTCAGATGTCAGAAAGTCAAGACGATATGCATCCACTAGTAGTCTCTAAGGCAGCGCCCTATTGATAAACACTTTATTATTTTTGTAGCAAAATATGTGGATATTTCAAAAACTAGAGCAAATACAATTTATAATGAGCCTCTGATAAAGGAAAGGTAAAGCAACTACTCCTCATCAGAATATGCCCTTGTACTTCCACCTCAGTCATGTTAGTCTATTATCACCAAGAGCAATTTCACAGAGCACCAACCTCAGACAGGGTCACTTTGAACCACAATGAAGTAAAACAAAACAAGGTCACAGGATTTTGTTTACACAAACAAAAACAAGTCTAAACATTCACACTTTCCTAAACTGGGTGACTGCTGTGCCTTTAACAATTGTTTATTGGTAAAATTGTGTTCTTACTCTAGTCTGCCCTTCCTAAAGATTTTTGAGATAACCAAGCATAGAAACTTCCCCTACTTTCTTATAGCAGCCAATCCAGTGCTAACCCCAATTCCTTAGATCTTCCTCAAATCATTCAAAGTTTAAATACTATAACAGATTCTTTCTAACACCTTCTCGTGGAGGTACCCCTCAAATCCCCCTGGTATGCGTTCTTGGTTGCTACACTGAGTAGTAAACTCAAATTTTTCTATTGGCTGGAAGGCAGTGGCACCTCATATCTGGTCAGTTTTGGACACTCAATCAGTGCAAGTAAATCATGTTTGTCACCAATAAGTTATGAAAAGAATTTTGATTTTAATACCAGGGTAATTTGGATTTTAGAAAACAGGATAAAGTTTTGTGGACTTTACTTCTCAAATCATTAGCCAACTTATATCTAGAGCTTAAAACAGGATACATGCTGTTCCAGTAAAATTTCTAGAGGAAATCTTAGGTTTGGATTATCTCATGTGGTATTACTTATAAAAGCAGAAATTCAGAAATAAAAGTAGATTTCTAAAATTATGCTGCATTCTTTCAACATTCATTCAGCCAACTGTAAAGCATGATGTATTAAAATTTTATATTTTATAACTGGGGAAATGCTTATAATACTGAGTCAAAGCAAAAGACAAAATTATATAAAAAGTCCAATTTCATGGAAATTTACCAAATGAAAGCAATACCAAACTGACTGATTTGTATGTTTTCTTTAGAATTTCAATTTTCTATCTATTCATGATTTTTATCTGAGTTCATTAAAAACATGAGTTAGTAGATTTTTGAAGATACAAACCTTGCCCATTTATTTTTAGCAGCCATCATTTTGGACACAATCTCTCTAAGGAACTAATGTGGAATATAGAATTTAATCATTTTTAAGATGCTTATAGGATAACAGATATGGTTAGGAATATATAAATGAAGCTATTAGATACCAAACAGTAATTTAGCATTTCAGAAATAAATACAGTACATTGAATACTATTAGATGGAAAGAAAGGATGGATAGTTTTATACACACACACACATATATATAGATATATGTATACACATATACATATTCAATGTATATTTTATGTAAATGTATGTGTTTTTACATATAAATTTCATCAGTTCATAATAGTTACATATAATAGTAGGATTTTTTTAATCTTAGGGTACATCACTTGCTTACTGTGGACAAAGAGGAGGAGCAAGCTATAGATAAGAAATTAAATTTGTCCCTAATTGCATTTTGCCAATTTCCTGAATCAATCAAATGAAGAGTATAATTTGCCATTCTTTCTCTTCACTTGTGAACAAATTATTTGACATCCGGAAAATAAGCATAATTGTTTAAGGGAGAAGCTGTATTCATAAGGGTTAAATAATTCCACTTGTCAACAACACTTCCTTCAACACATATTTAAAATACAGAAATCCTTAGACGATTTATGCTTTGGGTGAGCATCTTTCTTTGGCATTTTACTCTGCAGTAATTCCATTAAAAGAGCACAATTTATTGCACATCTGTCTTTGCAGACTTTATCAATCCTGAGGCCTTTTAAACTGAGAATGAGATTAAATAAACACCATTTACCAAGGTGGTAAAATATAATAGACACCTACCCCATTAAATGGCCAGCTAAATCAATATATCCACTTGCCAGCAATTTCCAGAAGATAAGGTGAAACCCTCCTGTTCTGTTTGATAGATGAGTCAACTTATGGGGAAGAATTTACAGTAGATTCAGTGTGTACCTTGAAGGAGTGTTCATTATTCTCAAGTTACCTTCTCATGTCAGCAGATTTGTGGTCAGTAAACACAGAGGCCATTCCTACTTCTCCTCCTTTGTGGCTTTAAATGTGGATTTGAAGCAAGTAACTGAAGCAGCCAACAGAGGGGTGCTTGGACCTATTTACCACGGAAGATATTTCAGCTGCATTTAAAGTATCTTTAAAAATTTTAATTGGGGAAATTTTGCATGTTGAAATTATTGCAAATAATGTGACTCTTTGAAGGGTATAGGAGAATGTGAAGGACATTCACACAGGAAGTTAAAGAAATAATTATAATAACATAATGAGCCAAGTGCTATATATTTTGTAATTTAATAGAAATCAATCAAAGAAGATAAATGTTGTGTTTACGATCTGCCAGAAACTCCTCTTGGTACTTCATCAGATATTACCATTTTTTTAATCTTTACAAAAAAAATCTTTGAGACAGCTTTTATGATGGATTTGGAAACAGAGAAACTAAGTTAACCCCCAAATCACAATAAAATAATAGAATTAGATTTTTAATTTAGACCTTTTGTTTTCTAGAACTATTGTTCTGTACAACAAAATTAAAAAATAGAAATCTTACACTTTTTGTTTTTTATAGTCCTAGGCTAATTCTGAGTATTTTAATAGGAATTAACACTTTGGAGGATCGTGTAGGAGACAGATGTCAATGATAAAAGTTAGGCTCAAACATTTAAATCAGTCAAAGAAGGGAGCCATAATCAATGTCCCAGAAAGCGATCAATCACAGAAGTTAACCATGTTAACTGTTAGAAGTCAAATTCTATGGATCCCTATTGTTATGTTGAAATGTTAGAGTTTAATAATGACTTAACCGATGCAATATGCATCAGTGGCAGTGGATATATGTAGTTTTAATTAATGCTCATGGATCCAGGACTTGACTATCTTGTACAAGAGCAGTACATGTTCACATTGAATCATACAGACTATTTTTCAGATCTCAAGTTGGCCTTATTCTTTAGCTGTGGAAATTCTCATAGTTCTCTGAGATTATTTAACCTCTCTAAGGTTCTGATTCTTTATTTGTAAACTGAAGAGCTAGATGTTTGTGTGAGAAATGTTACATAACGCTTTTAAAGCATATAGCTTACTGCCTGGCCCTTAATAAATTGTCAATAACTATTCTATACTCTCTATGTGTATACTTTCTTTTATGGAAACATATTTTAGATGTATAGATACATAATAATGTTAGTTGTATATATGAATATATACATATGTGGATATCATGAATGCATATTACATACAATATAAATACATTTTACTTTATTGACAATCTATGTAACTTATTGCGTATTGATTTTTTACTGTATTATACAAATATTTTCCATGTCAATATTTTAAGATCATTTCCTAGGGCTGGAGTGGTGACTCAGTGGTTGTGGTGCTTGTCTGGCAAGTGCAAGGATGTGAGTTCAAACCCCAGCACCATGTACACAACAAAGTGCAGAAGTACTGAGGGCCACATGAAAAATTAAATAAAATTTGATTCTGTCTTTCTCTCTCCCTATCCCTCTCTCTTAAAAAAAAATTTCCTCATAGAAGGACTTTCCAATGGTCATACAACATTCAACTCATATTTCTCCCAATATATAATATTGTAATGAATATTTTTTGTATGTATTATTTTTGTTTTGTAATACTTTTGGTTTGGATTATTTTCTTAATTGCTCAATTATAAATATTTTACAATGTTAATTTGCATACAAAATAACATTAAATTTATTCTTATTTTTACCACCTACCATAAGCTATATTAACTGTTTAATTCATAATATATAAATTACACAATTCCATCTTCAAAATAATGGGTTGGACATGGTTTCTATGGCTGTTTATAAAATAAGATAGAAGATTAGACTTATTAAATTTTGGAAATCAAAAGCAGTTGGCATTCACCACGTAGCATTAATTACATATCAAGTGCTGTGATGGACAACTATTGTTACCTAACTTAAATGTCACTACAGCCCTCATGTACACATGATCTCTTTTCACAGTTTTCACAGTGAAAAAACTGAAGAATAGACAGCATGTATAAACTGTTCAAAGTCATCAAATTATGGTGAAGTAGAAAGTGGGCTTGACATCAGATCTTAGTTTCTACTTCTCAGCAATAAGACATAATATAGAATTTCCTGAGTATGTGCAAAGGCCTGAGCTGAATGCTGCTGGCTGATACCAATGCTATCATTTCCTCATTGTACTGCTTTTTGGTGGCTTCTTCCTGCATCTGTAGCTCAAATTCCTTTTAGCAACGCATTTAGCACTCAAAAGCATGGAAGAAGAGGAAATGAACATGGTCTTGTGCATCTTCATCCAAGGATCCAATGTAAAAATCCAGATTCTAAATAAAAAATAATTCCAGAAGTTCTGTCTGAAAATCTGGTAATGTTTTATAGGTTTGGAGAATGTGCTAGAAATCACAGGGAACCAAGCATATATATGAGAAAGCAGAGTGAAAGTAATTTTTGAGAAGGATTAGTACTGGAGCAACAAAACATATCTTTGAATGATTGGCTCTTCACAAATATTCATCTTAATGGTTTACTATATAAACATAAACCTTTAGCAGCTGGCATAGACACAATCTGAATTGGAAACATGCTCCTGGTTTAATGACCATTCTGAAGATGAAAGTCTCCTTCTTTGATGCTATTGAGCAAGCAATGCTATAAAGTTCACTGTCTCCAAAAGCACCAAGTATCAAGAAGGGGAGAATTGATTTTCAGGGTAAATAGGCTTTTGAATTAATCTTCCTGTATACAAATGTATTAAGCATGGTCTTTTTGGAGTCAGTAATTCACTTCTATGTCCCTGAAGTAATGGATTTAACACTGACATAGGTATTTATTTATGGTCTTTTGTGAGCTGTTTGTTGCAACTGACTCCAAGTTACACAGGTCTAAATATGACTTTAAGCCAAGTCTGGAAATAGCTTTTGTAGCTCTTGTTAGCATCTTAAGTTGGTAAGGTGTCTTTGGAAGGGAAGAAAGCCTGCTGAATTAGTTCATATTTCCATGCCAGCACATCAAAGATGCTCTGTTCCTCTCCCTGCCTATTTCCTAGTCAGTGCATCACAGATGATTAGCAGTTACGAAAACATCTTTTATGTTGCATGACACGCAGGACTCCTGAAGTGTCCTCTGTCAGTTTTCAGCTTTTGCTTTAGTGCTTATGGGAAAAGAAAAGATTTTTGCCTTACCATAATTCCTAACTCATATCCTTCCATCTGATAGTGTGGGGCTCTCCTTTTCTCTGCTGGGCTAAAGACCAATTTACCACTTGTGCGAGCTACCCTCTTAAGCTTCTTGACTCTTTCCTTGTGAATAAGGGTTTTTCTTTTTGCATGGACAGCAGAGAAAGGACAATGTGAGATATGATGTATCTTACTCCCATTCAGTATCCTGTGCTGCATGTTTTTCTAGGGCATAGTTTAGACATATTTAACTATCTATGGGTCTATTTTAAATTAATATTATATAACTTTAGGTTGAATGTGAGCACCTCACAGAGTTATTCTATCAACTCTTCCTTCTCTTTTTTGTACTATTTTTGTCATGTCACTTACTCTTAAAAATCCTTTTAATATCGTAAATGTGCTGATAAATAATTACCTCAGTATTACTTTGCCTAAAAACTAAACAAATCTTGCTTTTCATTTTTTTAAAGGGATTTATACTGGATTGAGAATTACAGGTCAACAACTTCTCCTCTCTCAGCACTTAAAGGCATTGAACCATTGTCTTTGGCTTGCATAACTTCTGATGAAACATCTGATGTTCTTCGATGCTCTGCTTGCAATATGTCTTTTATTTCTTGTCTGACTTTAACATTTTGCTTTATGTTTTATTTTCAGCATTTGATTTGGATATATGGTGGGGATTTTCTTCTGTTTATTTATTTGATATTTATGTATTTACATTTTCGCGATTTATACTTCTGGCTTTTCCTCAGCTTTTTGGATCTGTGGTTTGTTGTGTGCTATGGTCTGGATGTTTGTGTTCCCCTACACCCCCAAATTCATATGTTGAAACCCTGACACCCAAAAAGATTGTTATAAGATGGGATTTTGAGGGCAGGGCATGCATGCATGGCAACGTTGTCCTTCTGAGTGTTCTAAGAGTGCTTAGTCACCCTTCCACCCTTCCAGTGTATGAGAAAACATCAAGAGAGCACTTTCTGTGGACCAGGAAACAGTCCATCACCAGACATTGAGGCTGCAGGCAATTTGACTTGGAATTACAAAGGTCCAAAACTGTGAGAACTATAGAACTGTAAGAAATTGCTTATAAATTAAACAGTTTTATGGTGTTTTTATTATGACAGCCTGAACAGACTAAGTCAGTAAATTTCATTAAGTTTGAAATTTTTCAGCAATCATCCCTTGAAATGCAAATTTCTCCTGAAATGTAAATGTTCTCTCCTTATTCTTCTTACACCTCTTGGATGAAACTCAATTTGTCCATGCATGATATTTAATTTTCAAGGTATTCTTTAACATGTTAATCATGTTTATCTTATGTTCCTATACAGATGTTCCAACATCTGTACCACATCTCTGATTGGTTTGGGGGATTTTTTTGCTTTCTCTGTGTTGTTTTATTTCTTGTTTCCTTATTCATCTTTTAAGTTTTGATTGAAAATCAGACATCTTGTGTGAGGGTAGCAGAGACTGAGATAAACAATATTCTTTCTAAAACGGACTCTTCTGTTTTCTGGTAGGCTTTTTTAGTGGGCAGGGTTAAGTCAATCAAGTAAGGTGCTGTGATGGGCTTGGGCTTTGTCTTCACTATTATCTCCTTCAAAATAGCACAAGCTTTTAAGTTCTCTAGTGTAAATTTTGTTTAAGATGAGAGCCAACTAGCTTGTCAGTTGTCTGTTCTACTTTTAAATTCAGTGTTTCTCTTACCTTGATTTTAGCTTTATAACTCATTTTAATTTTCTACATTTTGCCAAAAGACTCTACTGAAAATATATTCACAAAGATTACCAATAATTTCTTGTTTGTTATATATCTCAATTTATATAATATTATATAAATTGTTTTAAAATTATCTTCATTTTGTCACATGGGTAACATTTTATACTGTTGCTCTCCTCTTGTTTAAAAATATGATTTTTCTTTTGACTTTTATATTCTGATGTAATTTACTTTCTACTTAAAAGATAGATACACTTAAAAATCAAATGAACAAATTATATGTGCACTATAAAATAAATAAAAAAATTCCCAGTCTTATATCAGCAAAGGTATCAATTTATTTCTAATTTTCTCTGTATATTTACCACTTGGAAATCACTGGTTCTTATTTTAAGCTTTAGTTCAATAATTACTTTATGCATTTGTACCTAGTATTCTTTTTTTATTCACTTATATCTTTGTCTTTAGAATATCTGAGTCTAGAAAATAATTAGGTGTAATAGCATAGGATGTGAGGTAAGGTATAAACATTTGGAACAGTTTCAAATAGACAAGCAAAATATCTAGCCTAAAATGTAGAGTAATTTGAAGTAGGACAATGGGATAATATACTCTTGCAAGTTAGATTTTCTAACATTAAAAACAGAGTTAAGAATAATATTGGAATAATGATGTATTCCCAGTTCTTGTTTTAGATTCCAGTTATACTGGATAAGATAACAAAATAGGGTCACAGTCATAGAAAATGAGGTAATTGATATAGCTTAGTAAATTTGAGTACAAATCAGAAATTCTCGAGCATAAAGGAGCATCGTAACATTATAGTGGAGGCAGATTGAATACAGCCAGAAGCATGACTTGCTTCTAATTGCCAGGATTGGGCAGGGATTAGAAGAATGCATATTTCTAGCTCACATGGGCATGGATGACACATGTTCCTGCTAAATGTTTCCCAGAGCATTTCAACTTTTTTTTTAAAAAAACAAGAACAGTAAAGTATACTATTTTAGTGGTCAAATTTTGACCTATTATTATGAGTCATTTTCAAACTACTAAAAATATATTTTGACCTATTCTATATATATGCTAGAGATGACCCCTAATTTTCTCCTTTGTTGCCTGTTTCACATAGAGCAAGGTTTAGCAAATGGAAAGGAGCCATCCTGACTGCTAATCTTCATAAGAATTACTATTTGCAAAGGTGGAAAAAAGATAAACATGAAATAGAAATGCTGAACAAAACAGCACGTAAAATCATCCAGGAAATAAAAAAATATAAATTTATGTAATAAGAAAAGTCATTTGCTATGGAAAAAAGTGAAATGATGTGACTCATGGTGGAGCTAAGTCAGCATGTCTTCAAAACCAAATCCTGCCTGCCAATCTCTGTGCATTAGCAGATGTTTGAATGTGAGGTGTCCCCCCAAAGCTCACATTTGACACCGAAGGAAGGCTGAAGTGCAGTGATTGGGTTATAGGAGCCTTACCCAGTCAGTGAGTTAGTCCTCTTACAGGGGTTAACTGGTAATTGTAGGCTTGTGGGGAGTGGCTGGAGAAGGTGGGTCACTGGGGACATATTATTTAAAAGAATCATTTTCAAACTGCCTTTGGGGATATATTCTGTATCTGGTGTGGAGTTTCTTTGCTCTGTTTCCGGAGTTGATGCCTTGAGCTGCTTGTCTCTCTGGAGCCAAGACTGCCACCATGATGTTCAGCCTCACCTTGAGCCCAGAGGAATGGAGCTGGCCTTCCACAGACTAAGACGTCTGAAATTGTGAGCCCCAAAATAAACGTTTCCTCTCAAAATTGTTCTTGTGAGGGCTTTTAAGCCGCAGGAGTGGAAAGCTGAATAAAGCAGTAGATGTAAAGCATTTGAGTAAAATGGAAATGTGGTCTCTGTCTTCCCAACAGGTGCTTCTGAATTGGTGGGAAGACAGATTTTGCACCAATTAAAATATTAAAATCAGGGTCAGTCACCTGCTACATCCTGTGAGTTCTGAAGATTACATCTTCAGCTATCTTCCACTGCTGGATCTGCTCCTGTGGACCAACACTTTGTGTTTAGAATATGCAGCTCATTTAGCTTCAGTAATGTCACACAATATTCTCAACTTCTCTTCTTCCTGTGGTTGATTCTCACTTTCTTTTGCGTCTTTCTGTCTCTGCTTCCCCACTCTGCACAGCTATCTGTCCATGAGAGCTTGCTCGTGCTCTTCTTTTTTCTCATTTTCTCCTCCACCTCTCTCTTTTACACTTACATACACTAAAAAGTCCCTGCTGCTTTCTCTTTCTTTTCATCATCAAGTTAAAGCTCTTCTTCAATTTATGCACAGTTTTGTCTTATTAAGCATTTCTGTTTGGATCGTATTCTAACATATCCTTAATGATCAAATTTATGTCTATTAAACGCCAGAAGCAGACTTAAGCAAAAAGTGAAAAGGTAAAAAGGCAATGATCCCCACTTCAACAAACAATAGCAACCAAATTTCCAGTGACTTGAATGCCACAAATAATGTGAAGGTTGGGACCTTCTCTGGAGGAGGCAATGTCCACTGAAGTTCTGTCTGACAAAGTCCAGACTTGGGGATGGGCTAGGCAAAGCCGCCAGGCCTGGAAATTGCCAAAACCATCCCTTCTAGGAATTGGCTGTGTTCTAGTAATTATATGTATTGTGAATTTACTCAAACTGGAAACTCTGATTTTTACAAGAATTCCACTGTTCAAACAACAGTTGCAGATTGCTGAAAAGGATACTTGTAATAACACATATAGAAATCATGGATAACAAAGCTATACTGACTTTAAAACAAAATTAGAAATAGAAAGCATACTAAGTAGAACTAAGGAACAAAGAAACAATATATGTGAAACATTTACCAAAACTATCCTGAGAGTGGTCACATTGTACTGTGAACTTTGAGTGAGAAAGGCATGTTTACCTTTCCTATTGTTACAGAGATTGTTTTAACCCCTTAGCAGTAAATAAGACATGTTTACCTTTTTGTCTTTGCAGAGGTTAGGCTTTAACTTCTTAGCCCATAAGTTAAGATGTACAGATGTTTTATAGGATTAGCATTTATAGGATCTAAGATAGCTATAGAATATTTGGTAAGCTTACAATAACAAAATATAGCCTATAACATCATTTTGCTAAATAAGAAACTTTCCATTTATGCTAAGATAGGGCTTCTAGAATAATGCAGCACAGTAATCTTTAAGCGCTTCTCTTATCTAGTGAGATAATGGTTTGTAGAAACATCTGGAGGAATTTAGGGAGACAGAATTTGAGGAAGTGTTTGGTCTCTGTCCTTTGTAAAAACAGGTTTAAACAATATGGTCAATGTGGTGGAGAGATCTAGGACATGAATTCTACTAATGGCTGATGCCTTAAGTAATTTTGTGTCTGATGCTTTGAATCAGTTTAAACCAAATAGTTACATATAGTCATTACGGTGGGGAAGTTGAGGATATGAATTGTACTAATGGTTGATGCTTTAAGTTTACTGGGAAACTGAAAAGAGAATTATAAAATGAAGCAGATAATGAAAACCTTGTTTGTGCACCTGTATAAAAATTTTCAACAATAAAGAACAGACGGCATTTCGCTCAAGCCCGGAACTGTGTCTGCTTGCAACTTGCCCTAGAAGTTTAAGTCTGTGCCCACTCAAACTCTTCCTTCTGGGACCCAAGAGTTCAGCTGGGGCTGGCACCCGGCACTTCTCTGCTTCAGAAACTACTACACTGCCCGAAGTTAAACAGCTCATGGTATATAGTAAATATTCATTGAGCTTTACCAGATATTTAAGTTCCCTAACAGAAGCCTTTATGTGAAAAGATAAAGTTTAACACAAAAAAAGGAGACAAGGACTGTCATGAAATAGATCGGAAATAACAGGATTATTGTAGAAAGCTGATACTGAGATTAATTAGGTAAAAATATTCTGTAGTAGAAGCAATGCATTTTGATTTTCCAATTGATAAAAGCAAACACTGTGAATAATTTGTTTCTATTCTTAAAGGAACTAAAAACCTTGAAAGTATAAATTTTTTAGGAAAAATTCTAGAAATTATTGATTGTGTAGGTTTCAAATAGTCTTACTACTAGGCAGTTGGTCCTCATAGCACCTCATATTGGGCCTAATGTCCTCATTAGATACACCTAGCTATTTGAATCTAAACCTTTCTTTTGTCTTCTTTGACATCTATGTTTATAAACTCCTAAAATGTGGGTGAAATTGATAATTCCCCAAAGTAATACCAGGATATGGAATGCTAACTTTCGTAAATAGTCTTTTTTCTTCTGTAGATCAGTTACAGAAAATTTCTTGAAATATAAGAATACTGTTCCTGATGTAGAGAGCTCACGAATTTTAAACGTTTTCAACATGCCACTCGTTTAATACTTTAAACAAATATAGTACTTCTCAAAAAATACATTTTAAGTTCTGGCAAAGAGGAAAACAGATATGGCTTCCCCTATATTTGTGTATAGCATTTGCATGTCACACAGCACAATTTGAGAGTCACTTTCTGACTGCAAACTTTAAGACCTCTCTTAAAAGCACACCTTGAAAATATCTATATTTGTCACAGATGAGGACTTCCTTTGCACATGTGGTAACGTTTGAATAGAAAATAGTCTTTAATTAAAGAACGTAAATAATACAGTGCCCTACATCATCAAGTGGAGGCAAAGGATATGACTCTTCAACAGGAAAATGTGTGTATGGTCCCTGCCTCATTTAAAATAAAAAGTGCCTGAGATTTGGGGGAAACCTTTCTTTTTCTTTTTTTTTTTTTTGTACCAGGGACTGAACCCAGGGGTACTTAACCACTGACCTACATCTCCAGCCCTTTTGTTGAGACAGGGTCTTGCTAAGTTGCTTTGGACCTAACTAACTTGGATCCTCTTGCCTCAGCCTCACATGCCACTAGGATTATATGTGTTCACCACAGTGCCCAGCCAACAGTCATAGTTTTTTAATGGGATGTTTAATATCATTAAAACACTTTTAATAACATTTAATACCTTGGTACACATAGACACTTTGATAGCATTTAGAAGATTCTCTTTCCTCCAAAGTCATCACAATGAAAACATTTCTGCTACAGGCATAACCAAAAATAAAAAAGCAAAGATGCCTTCTATCATTATTGGTTACTTTGGTGCTATTATACAATGCAATGAAATAAATAGACATTCAAAAATTTCAATAGTAGTGATAAAAGAATTAGGAATACTAGTATTTATTTATTTACTATTATTAGAGCTTTATAGTTAAGCATAGTAGTTGGGTCTATCCCAACACATTCATACATGCATAGAAATCAATTTTGGTTCATGACCCCACCCTTTTCCCTCCCATTCTCCTTTCCCGCTCCTATTCTCCTTCCTCTATTCTGCTAGACTTCCTTTTGCTCGTCTATTAATTTGTTTTTGATTGTATCTTTATATTATACCATCCTTTCTTTTATTTCACCTTGGCTTTCACATAACAGAAAAAGCATTTGAACTTTGTGGTTTTGAGTTTGGCTAAATTTCACTTAGCATGATGTTCTTTAGAACTAGGAATATTAGTTTTTAAAAAACCCACACACCACAGAATATTCTTACTGATTCATATAGTAGTTGATTTTAAAAATAATATACACAATTCAATATGACTTATATGTACAACCTACTTAAATTAGATAATAATATAGAAGAAAATACTCCATGTATAAAAGTACCAAGTAGGTTGTACTTGTACATACTAAATTGTCAGTTTGCTTTGCGTTCCCATAAGAGTATCTGTCACTAAGTAATTTATAAAGAGCAGGAATGTATTTTCTCATGATTCTGAAGGTAATGGTGTCTAGTGTCTGTTAAGGGTCTTCTTGCTTGGAAAAGGAAAGAGAGCAAGAAACCTCCTCAATAAGAGCCTTCATCCCATTTATGAAGAGCATCCTTCCACTCTAGTAAATTTATAAAGGGCTTATCTCTCCTTATTATTACTTTGCAAATACCCAGATTTTGGAGAGAACACATTCAAACCATCATAACAATTTTTTTATTTATGCTTTAAGAGAGAGAGAGAGAGAGAGAGAGAGTGTGTGAGAGAGGAAGAGAGAGAGAGAGAGAGAGAGAACCAACCTTATTTATTTTTTTCATCTGGCTTCCTTTTCTCTGATGCCCAGCTTTGTATGTGGTGTTAGAGTTTGAACTCAGGTCCTCAGACATGCCAGGAAAGCACTCAAACCACTAGCCACTGCTCCAGACCCTCTCAATATTTTTTTAAAAAAATTTAAGAAATACATTAAAGAAAATTTCAAATTTCTTTCATATTGAAAAGAAAAATCAAGAAATGGCCAAGCATGTTCTCACACAAATTAATGAGGAGGACTAACACGATCTGATAACAATATCCGATATTTTAAATTTTCCAGTTATTAAAACTTTGCAGTAGTAGTCCACGAATTGACAGCTTAGATAATGAAGCAACATATTTAATCCATGTAAACTTAGTGCCAGCTAGAGGAATAATCTGCTTACTAGTTCTATATAGCAAATTACATGAAAATTAGGCAAACTTAAAGTTATAATTGTTTATTATCACTAACAATTTCTGTGGGATAGGAATTTGGGAACATCTTAGCTGTTTCCCCGTACTGCCAGCTAGTCCTGAAATCATCTCAAATGTGTCTTAATGCATTTGCTGGTCCCTGGGATGACAGCTTAGTACAGACAATTCAAAACTTCACATACTCCTCTCCTATGTCTTCGATTGGTTTTCTCACCATTGTGGTGTCAGAATAGTCAAGCTTCTTACAGGGTTGTTCAAAACTCCAAATGCACATTTCCTGAGATAGGAAGCCGGGAGGAAATTATGTTGTCTTTTGTTTCCTAAGTCATACAATAGCACTTGCACCTTAATTCTATTCATTGCAACAATTAACACAGGTCTGCCTTGATACAGAAGAGAGAACATAGACCTTGTTCTCAGTGAAATAGTATCAACATTTTATTTGAAGAAAATTGTGCAGCTACTTCTGGAAACTGTAATCTTTTATAAGAGTTTATTTCAAACCAAACAGAAAAAGATAAATTGTGCAATTAATGTTTTGGAAAGCTTATTGGGAAATACAGATCCACATTTAGCAATAATAGGCCAGGAAATTCCAAGAATATAGAATATGTAAATGTGAAATCATATAATAATTATATTATATTATAATATATAATTAATTAAAGACAGTTCCTTCTTCAATACCAATAACTATTCAAACTCAAAATGCTGTTTAAAAAGTCTCATGACTCGGGTAACAAAAATAGAAACTTTTCCATAGTTTTGAAGTAAAAAGAAATATAAATGCAAAGACTATAAATTGGATACTTTCTAAAGAGGTTTATTCATAAGAAATTTTGCTACTCCCATTATAGACAAAGTTCTAATGTCTCTAATCCTCTCAAATCAATAAGATAAAAGCTGATAACCCAATGGAAGAAAATGGGAGAATAAAGCATATCAGTGAAAAGAGTAGTTATACATATTTATGAGAGAAAGAAAATTAAAACTACATTGAGAATACACAACTGATCTATAAGACTCATTTCATTTGAAAATTTATGGACACATATTGCTGGTGACTCTTATGAAGAAATAGGAATATATTGCTAAGCAGGGTCTTTGGCCAATTCATTTCAGAATTACAATTGACCCCACTATGTTTCCTTGGGGAATATTTTTGAGGTAGGCAAGATTCTAAGAACTCCAGTGGATCATGTCTTTCTAAAATCCAGGCTCCTTGAGTGCAGATAGAACCTCCAATTTGCTTCTTAACCAATAAGATTTAATAAAATTATGGGATATCCTTTCAGTGATCATATTGTTAGAATTCAATGGTAAAAGAATTTTGCAGATATAATTAAGGCTTTTTGTCAGCTGACTGTAAATTAATCCAAAGTGAGGTTGTATTCGGTGAGACTGACCTAAAGTAGCAAGTTCTATAAAAAAAGATCAGTGGAAGCAAGCCATAGAAGAGTTCAGAGACTCTCCTACTGCACTAAAATAAAGAGCACACCATGAGTTTTAGTACTGCAGGACTCTGAATTCTGTCAATAATGGAAGTGATTTTAGAAAAGAACTCTGCAAAACAGCTAAATGGATGAAGGCCTTGCGTGAGCCTGAGTAGAGGCCCAGACTCATCCATGCTGGATTCCTCATCCAAAGAAACTAATAGATAATAAATAAGTGATTCTTTTAAGCTTGCAAAGTTTTGTCCATTTTTTACGTGGCAATAGAAGACTAATAAAACATTTCTTTCATAAGTGTGCACACGTGCAAATTTACGATGTTAAGAGGTTTTGTTATTGCATTGCTTATAAAAGTGTATTTACGGGGCTAGAGCAATGACTCGGTGGTTACGGTGCTTGCCTGGCATGTGCGAGGATGTGGGTTCAAATCCCAGCACCACATACATAACAAAGTGTCAGAGGAATGAGAGCCACATGAAAAACTAAATAAAATTGGTTCTTCCTTTATCTTTGTCACTGTCCTTCTCTCTTTAAAACAAATAAATATATAAAAGTGATATTTAAAACAAGTTAGATGTCCAATCACTAAGATTCTACATAAACAAATGAAGGCCTTTTTAGGTAACAGAATATTATGAAATTTAAAATAAAATATAAAACTTCTTTATGTACTGAAATGTATCTACAAAATATATTTAGTGGGGGAAGCGAGGTGTAGAACAACAGCATGCATAGTATGCAATAAAAGGGAAAAATATAGATTTGCATGTGATCACATAAGCATAAAAATGAACTCTTTGAATGCATTAAAAATAATAGTAATAATTTACTATTGCAGTTAGAACAGGGGTTCTTATTTGAAAAGACTTATAGAAGGTAACTTTTTACTATTTTCCAGTACCTTTTCTGTGTATGTGACTATAAATTGGACACTTTTTAAAGAGGTTTATTTAGCCCTAGAAGTCCAGAGCAATGCACCAGCATCTGCTTATCATCTGGTGAGGGTCTTACTGCAGGGTCATGATGAGGCCTGAAATGGAGAAAGCTTCCCTAAGATAGCTTTTTTTTTTTATAACAAAACTACTCTTTCAGTAACCCATGAACCCTCATGACCTAAATCAACTGATAAAATTCTCACCTCTTAATACATTCTAATGTGGTTTTAATTATTTAGTTTAAAATTGTAATACAACATTTTTAAATACTAAAAAGAAAAATATGAATGTCTAATTCATAAACAAGTCTTAAAAGCCATCGAATCAGAAAAGTACTGCACTAACAAGAAACATGATGGCCAAGATGATTCAAAAAGCATAACACAATGGGACAGCAGACAGAACAAAGATGGAAGGAGTGGGTGAACAGTTAGGATCTTGCATAATCGGTTTAGATTAAAGCACTTGAAACAGGTAGACAGCTGAGGTCAAGAGATATCATTTTTGGAGGCAGCCCAGTGTTGAGGAATACAATAAAGGGTACTGTGAGTCTGGACTACGTGTGGATATTATATTGTATTTATACTTATGTGTGCTTTCTGAACTTCATAGGTAAAATGGTTTTGTGTCTTTTATGGTTGTGATATGAAGTGTCCCACAAAAGCTCATGTGTAAGGCAATGCAAGAAAGTTTAGAAGTAAAGTTCTTGGACATTGATAGTCTTAATCAGTGCATTGATTCACTTGAATGGATAAACTTCAGGGTAAATATAGGCCAAGTGTGACTGGAGGAGGTAGGTCACTGGGATGTGTCTTTAGGGTATTTATTCTTAGTAAGTGGAGCTCTTTCTCTGCTTTCTTGTTGCCAAATCTTCAAGCTGCTTTCCTCCACCAAAAGCTTCTGCCTTGATATTTATCCTCATTTCAGGCCAGAGCAATGGAATTGGCCATCAAAGAGACAAAGACTGAAGATGTGAGTGCCAAATAAATTTTTTATCTTCAAAATTTTTTCTTGCCAAATCACAGTGTTGAAAAAGTTGACTAAAATAGTGTCTGCCCTTACTTCTGGAAAATTCTTTTTGTTATGTAGTAGTAAGGAACAGTGGAATACAATTTAATCACAAAAGAGGGATATGGGATTTCATTAAATTGCCTTTAAAGAATCAAGTAACCTGCAGAAAAACAATAAGTGTACTAATCCTGACAATAACCAGGTAGAATAAAAACATTAAGAAATATGTTGAGAAGAACAGATCAATAGGCAAACTCAAGAGAATGTCCACTGGGATCATTGTAAAGTTAGGATTTATGATCATAGGTTTTTAAATGTTTTTCACATGGGAGATTTTATCAACTATAGGTGCACTAAGAAAAAGTTTATCCAGTCTTTGATCCCAGCACATTCATTAACTTAAGACTGACTTGCACAAGAACTGAACCCCAAAAAGGATGAGTGCTGTGATAGTTTTAGAAAGGCCAACTAAGGATGAAACCACCTTCATTTGATGTGAAGGAGGTTAGGGTTAAACATGGGATTGCTGGAGAATGAAGAAAGTGGACCAGTTCTAATGCTAAACATAAAACATTAATAAATCTGGAATTAGTATTTTTTTTCATTCTCTACTTAGAGATGACTCACTCACTTTCACTCTTGAATGTTCTTTATTTGAGTTTTATTTTCCCTTATAATAAAATTCTCTTGCTCAACTTATCATTTTCCTGTGATGGGACACAAGAACCAAGGGTTGTAGCTTCAACTCCCTATTTTTCTGTGACAAGACATTATAATTTCAAATAATTCTTATGTTCCTTCTTTTCTCTTTCTGTCATTCCAATTACACTCATGCTACATTTTGAAAAAAATGCCATCTTTCATGCATATTATGGGATTTTTACCTATTCATTTTTATCTCTGTATTTCAGTTTGGAAAAATCTCTGTTGACATATTTTCAAAGCCACTGATTATTCTTTTGCTGTGTCCATTCTTCTGATGAGCCCTTCAAAAGCATTATTATTTTTTTTTAAATAGAGAGGGACAGTGAGAAAGAGAGAGAGAGAGACAGAGATAATCAATTTTTATTTAGTTTTTCACATGGCTTTCATTGCTCTGACACTTAGTTGTGTACATGGGTGCTGGGGTTTGAACCCGTGTACTTGCACATGCCAGGCAAGTACCATAACCGCCGAGCCACCACTCCAGCCCCTCAAAGCCATTCTTTATTTCTATTGCAGTGTTTTCTATTTCTAACATTTCCTTTTTATTCTTTCTTAGTTTCCAGTGCTCCAATTGCATTATTAGTCTATTTTTGATTGTTACTTTTTCCCTTAGGGCACCTAATGTATGGACGGTAGTTATTTTAAATTATCTGATAATTCCAAATCTTTTTCATATCAAAGGCAGTTCTTAATGTTTTATGTCTTCTGATTGTAATTTTCTTAACTTTTAGCGTGCATTGTCATTTTTTGTTGAAGGTCAGATGTGATGTACCTAGTAACAGGATCTTGGAAAAATAATTTTGGAGTTTTATGTTCATCTCATCAGAAATTGTTCTATGTTGCCAGATGCAGTGGTGCACACCTGTAAAATCAGCAGCTCACAAGGCTGAGGCAGCAGGATCTCAAATTCAAAGCCAGCCTCAGCAGCTTAGGTCCTGAGTATCTAACTGAGACCCTGCCTCAAAATAAAAAATAAGGAGCTATAAAGGTGGCTCTGCAGTACAGTGCTTCTCTGGCATGTGTGAGTGCCCTGGTTGGAGCCCCAGTACCACAAACACAAAGAAAGGAAAAACAAAAACCAGATGAAAAGAGAAATTTACTTTCTATCATTCTTTCTTTAAAAAAAAATGAAAGCTTAAAAAAAATAAAAAAGGACCGGGAATGTGGATGAGGCTTAGTATTTTAGCACTGCTGGGTTCTATCCCCACTGTCAAAAAAGAAAAAAAAAATGATACATGTTATTTTTGTGTAGGTATAGAGGCCGTTGGCATTTAATTCCTCTAATATTCTTGTTTTGCTCTTCCTCTTGTCTTTGGGATTCTCTAAGAGCTTCTTCTCAAAAAGAATCTGCACCTACAGTTCTATTACCTATAATCTGTTGCCATTATACCTGATCCTATTGCTGTGTTGGTTAGGTACGAGGCCAGGAAAACTTTCTATAAACTTATAATTAAGCCGCAATGTTTAAACAGCCAGTGTTCTTAAGTTGTGGCCTTCACTGGTAGTCTTTGCTTCCTACACTTTCTGGTGTGACATAAAAGTTATACAGCCTTGCTTGTGGATAGGTGCCCCTAGGCAACATAAGACCATCACTAACATGAAATAAGACTTAGGTAAAGTATTTCCCACTGAAGAGCAGTCCTTGGTTTCAGATAATACTCTGGGTTTTTAAAAAAACTTTCACTTTTGCCCTTTCCCTTCTAAGGACAGGAAGGAATTTTTCATGGCTCTTCACCATGACAACCAGGTGAGATCCTACTGGTGAAACCTGTTACTCTGTGGCTCTAGGAGTATCCCTATTTCATCCTGAGACTCTAGCATTTTATCAAAATTAACATTTAGATGTTTTCTTCAGTGTAATGATCCAGTTGCTTCTGGATCATGTTGAGAATATCCACACTGAAGCAAAGCTAGCTTAATCTCAGCTATGGTTCTTTGTGTTTGTTCCCAAAAATTACAGGGTGATCATTCTCCATGCAATTTCAATTCTCTGATTAGTTTAAATTATTGGTTTTTTTAGTTTTTTCAGAATTTTTCTTTTTCTTTTTAGTAAAGATGGGAGTGATACCTATAGATAAAACTGGAAGAAATAGCTTTTGTAAAACTGAAATAAAATACGTTATTTAAACTCATATCTCCCTCTAACAATCATTTTTATATTTCTATTTTTCAGCATCCTCTGTCCTGATACAACTTTATGAAGATGATTTGTACCTTCAAATTTTGACAAATGAAGCCAAGGACATCTTTAGAAAAGCAACATAACTGGGTGAGCCTATGAGGACACATGCTGAGGAAGCTCAAATAGACTTGCTACACTTTGAAAGACTCTGTGTCTGCATTTGGATACATCCCAAAGTTCAGAGACTTCAGAAAGTGAAAGCAAAACACAAGAGATCGTCATCACAATTTAAAATTAATTAACCCCTGCTTTATTTAGTTGTTAGATTCCTTCTCTAGGGCTCAATAAGATAAAATATTTTGGATGGGACAATAGAAAATTTTTTCTATGACTAATATGTTTTAAGCAGGAAACACAGTTTTCTCTTATGCTATGTGCACGAGCTCAACTTCTCCTATATGTAAAGAATATTAAATAGAGTGTCATTATAAAGTATTTGCTTGGATACCAGACCAACTTTAACACTTGACATTATAAATTTGTCACATCCTTCAGTATCTCCAGGAGACAGCTTAATGCAGATGTCTAGAATAAGAACAGAATTCTTGGAAAACAGAAGTGTAATATAATAATTAAATTAAATTATTCATCATGCTTTATCAGTGAATTCTACTTTAAAATTAATTCTTTGGTGGGAACATAAAATATAAACCAATATTTATAGAAAGCTATTCATTGCCATTGAAGGAAATAACAGGTTATAAACAAAAATAATCTTAATAAAGGTAGATAGAGCTGTGAAATATTATAATTACATATAATTTGATGCAGATGATAATGCAATTGCAGAAGAAAATCATCATTACCACATAAAAATGAATATGTTTTTATGGTAATCTAAAACATTATGCTCAGAAATTACAAT
The DNA here is from genome assembly GCA_004027875.1 of Aplodontia rufa. NCBI lineage: Eukaryota > Metazoa > Chordata > Mammalia > Rodentia > Aplodontiidae > Aplodontia > Aplodontia rufa. The sequence goes on from PVKS010012601.1 coordinate 39,834, forward strand.
ACTTAAAGACAATTATTTCTGGATTCGTTGATATTCTGAACTCTCCTGTCTATATTTTCTCTCATGAAACACACAAAACTTTTGTACTCAGAAAAAGTACATCATCAATTCTGGTATATTTCTTCAAAATTTTCATAAACCCCAGATATTTACAATAATATTTTTAATTTGCCCAAATTAATGCCATTAATTAAAATTCCTTTTTATTAAAAGATGAAGCTACACAATTGTTTGACTGACTGTCATCCAGAGGAAAAGCCACAGTGCAGAGATCAGTTGCAGGAATCACAACCAACAACTGCAGAAGTTCAAAGTGAGGGGCAGTCCTAAAACAAAGGTATTTAGCCAGATGACACCGGAGGTGACAATGTGGAAGGATATCACCTGCCTCTCTGACCAGAAAGCTCATGGTGTTGATTCTGTCCCTGCTGTTTTATGGAGAAGTCAGTGTATGTGCATGGATCCTTCTCTGTGTGGTTATGATAGGTAGTAGCCAGCATTGAGCAGTGAAATGTTTGACAAGGACACAGGTTTAGTCTTAAAGTTTTCTTTAAGCTACTGCCAAGGCCAATGAGCTATGGAAAAACATTAGTACACAAATGTTGAGCGTAAACACAGGCAAAAGAGATAATGTGGAGGGAGAATGCCTCAAGCACAAAGGATCTATGGGACTCTCTCTTCACAGGTCCCATAAAATTGAGATGAACCTAAAAGCTACTGGCACCGGATGTCTTTTACTAGCTCAGAAAGGGGTAACTTTTGACCACTATTGACCCCAATGTCCACATTAACATAGGATTGACTTGTGTATGAAGCCCCCCTAAATAGTATGGTCACCATGACAATTCTGGAGAGGACCAACTAAGGTCAGAAACTCCACCTCCAGATTTGATGAAGGAATTGAACACCTGATTGATGAAGGCTGCTGAAGGAGGACCCCGATTTTCAAATCAACCATCAAACAGAAATAAATTTGGAGACAGCATTATCTCCTTTGTCGTTCTCTGCTCAGAGACAGCCCACACTCTCTCTTGACAGTGCTCTCTGCTTGAATCTTACTCTGCTTTTACTTCACTTTCACCTCTCTTTCACGTATAATGAAATTCTCTTGCACGACTTTTTGCTTCTGACTTTAAATTTCTTTTTGTCGGAACATAAGAAACGAGGTTTGGAGTTTCAGCTTCCTGCTTTCTTGTGACAGTCAAGGAATAAGTTTAATAACCTTCATGAAAGTGACACTAGGGGAGAAAAATGCCACACCAGGATTTCTGTATGTGAAAGGGCAGTAACACATCTCAGCAAAATACAAATGCAGCTAGCAAGAGGGAAAAAACCAAGCAGCTCTGCCATGGGGGAGAGGAGTCAGTGGTGGCAAGGATATAAACAAATAGAAGTGATGAGACAGCTGCTTCTGCATGAAGAGAGAAAGAGTGATTTGGGAAAGGTAATTCTGCAGTTCTCACGAGGGGATTGAAATGCATTTGTTATATTTCCCAGACTCCTATATTTTGTACAGCTGAGAGCACTGCGGTGACTCACATTCAGTGTCCATTCCCCTTTTCCCAGGGAATTCCTACACCATGCCCATAGATTTCCCAGTTGAAATTGCCAAATTCTACTCTCTGCCTCAGGTGCTCTGTTTATATTTTCCACATGTTTATATATATTTTATAGTGATTCACTATGGTAATGCAATGTTCCATCAGGTTGATGGAACATACTTTATATTTTTATTATCCCAATGTTGAACATTTCTACTGTTTTTCTATATTCAATCTTTTGAAATAAGAACTGCTACAAACATCGTACACTGGTTTTCTTTCTGTTTCTATTAGTTAAGCTCATATGAGTGGAAATTCAAGGATTACTCTTGATTTGCATTTGTAAATCAATCTCCAAAATGCTTCTAACCTATAAAGAGGTCAGCATAAGAAGTCCTCCAATTTCACCTCAGCCTTATCTACTTTGGGTTTTGTTTATGTTTTGGCTGATTGTATGCATAGTAAATGATGCTTCAATGCTATTTAATGTGTTATTTAATAGGTCATATTTTCATATTTTATTTTGCACTTGCTGTTCATGTGGATTGCTGTTTTATATGCTTCTCGCATTTAATTATTGGAATATCATTATTTTTACTTCTATATATAAATTGGTTTTTATACTTTCTGGATATGAACTATTTACCTTTTCATTTGGTCTGTTTTCTTGTAGATGTTAATATCCTTTTAGTTTCTTTGTGTTTTTTTTTTAATTCATATTAGAGACATTTCTGTTTTATTGTTGAATTTCTACCTCCACCTAGAGACTTAAGTTTGACCATAAGTCTTTCCAATTGCTTCATGGAGTCTCCTCCTACCTGATGACTCTGAGATAGTGATGTTCATTCCTTTACCACTCCACTTTCAGTAAATTCGCCTTTAGATCTACCATTGTTTATAATTTGGGGCATATTCAAACCCCAGTACCACGTACACAGTGGAGTCTCAGAGCAACGAAGGCAACATAAGAAATTAAATAAAATTGATTCTCTCTTTCTTTCTCTCTCTCTCTCACTGTCCCTCTCTCTCAAAAAAAAAAAAAAGCTGGGAAAAGAGTACAAAAATTTCTTTCTTGGATAGGAAGAAGTGACAGATGATAAACATGTATTTGTATGTAAATTCTTATATCACTGTCACAGTGTCTTTAAAACCTATTATATAGAACAACCGAATAGGTATAAAGCTTTTAAAGTTTATATTATAGTCTTAAAATCTAATACTAGGCTTATTAATAGTTATAAACAGGGAGCTATTACATATGTAGGTTGTTCGGGCTGAGTTACTACTGCACTCACCACTTCTATATTGATGCTACAAAAATTGTGTGTGTGTGTGTGAATTGTTTCAAAGCTATGGGATACCTCAAGAATCCCTGGCCAAATCATTGCAGAGACCTTTCTCATTAGGACTGACAACTTCACAGCCAATACCACATAATACAGACTGAATCACTGTTACCAGGGCTCTAGAACTGCATGCTATCCCCATCACCCAAACATGTTTCTGTAATGCAAGGTACCACATCAAATTAATTCAAAGACACATGCCTATATTCTAGCTGCAAAATTGTTGGAAAAATTAATATTTGACTATTGTATCTTCTATGTTGGAAAGCAATCTTTGCCTGCCAGCAATGAGTATTGGGACCTTTTAAATGTACAATGAGGACAATTTGTGATCTTAACCATTTGAATATGAGTACTTTTAGTTATGACGGCATTTCCAGCATTTTTTGTGCCACATGGTACTGAAACTTATGAATTGCTCCGCAAAATGCTTGTTGTAATTTATACTCTAATTGAGACTATGTTAATATCTGTGTTTAACTTATGACTTCTAACTTCTCTAATGATGTAAACAAACTAGAATGTTATACTTTTACATCCTGTATGCTACATTAGTAATCATATTTCTGTTGTTTTTGAGTCAACATTCACACAGACTATATGTTCTCCTCAGTATAATTAGGATTCTAGATTCAGTGTAATTAACATCATTTTGAACTTTAACAATTTTTAAAATATTTTTATTAAAAGGTAACAATAATAGCTCTGGTATATGATCCCATGTTTTGTGCAATTAATTGTTTTCGTAAAATAACAGTTTTGGAAAATCAATGTTTCATTATGTCCTTTTACAAGACCAAATTTAATGTCTTAAATTGAAGTAAGATAAATTTTAGATTAGTATTACATCATATGTTATGCTCCACAGTTCTTACAAAAATTATAACAGGCTTTTGCAACCTTTCAAAACACCGTTATTGTAAATTTTGGTAGCATCATGCTGATAATTCAAGGGCAGTTGTTGAAAATGCAATTGTAGAAGTCCTGATAGATTTGCAGAATATTTCTTATCCAGCTGTATTTAAGTTAAGACAGACATTCATTTTTAACTGGAATTATTCTTGACTAATAAGCCATCACAGGTTTGTGAACATCTCTGAGAATCAACAAGATTATTTCAGCAATTGTGACTGGGTGTTCTTCCTTTTGGTTTGGAAAACTCTTTGTGAGTTACATATTTCTAGGTGCCATGGAAGAGAAAAGAAGAATCTTGGTTCTTCCTATGTTTCCATGAATTTCTGAGTTGTTAAGTCTTCAGTTACAGATAAAAGAATTTCATAAAATCAAGCTATGTCTCCATCACAGCTTCAGAAACACTTTAAAAGGGAAAAATACTTCAAAACAAATCAAAGAAAATGTGCTTAAAATGTACAATTTAGCTCGAGGTTGAAAAAAATGTGATTATTCATTTTTTAAGAATGTGATTCATGCTACTCAGCTCTACATTTTTTTCATCTTATATCAATTTAATTTCAGAAGAATTTCACATCAACTAGAAAAGAAATTGACGAGGAAATGAGGGAAAATACCAAAAGATTCTTGCAAGTTCATTGAGGAAATTTTATTGTTAAAAAATTTGGCAGCAAGCTGGGAATGGTAGTGTCTAATTCAATGACTGAAGAGTCTGAGGCTGTTCAAGTTCACAAATTCAAGGCCAGTCTCAGAAACTTAGGAAGACTCTGACTCAAAATAAATAAATAAATAAGAAAGCCTGGGAATGTAGTTCAGTGATTAAACCTCCCTGGGTTCAATCCCTAGAATTAAAAAAAAAAAGGAAGAGAAAGAGAGAGAGGCAGGGTAGGAGGTAAGGATTTGAAATATTGCAAGGTCTCACCTATATATGGGACCTAAAAAGTTGATTTCAGAGTAAGAAAGAAGACTATAATGGATAAGGGGAAAGATGTGGAGGAGTGGTGGATGAATAATTGGTATAGGGGTGCAGTTAGAAGTAGTTCTATGAGGTAAATATGCTTGAGAACAATTAACTGTATGTTGCAAAATAGCTAGTCAGGAGGATTTTTCAAATTTCCAATGCCAAGAAATTATAAATGTTTAAGATGATGGATATATCAATTACACCATACTGTACATTGTGTACATGCACTGAAATGTCACTCTGTATCCCATAAATATGTGCAATTATTAAGAGTCAACTAAAATTAAAAAGTAAAAAAAAAAACAGTCCCTTGTTTAGGTCATCAGGGACTAGACAGCCTCAAATTTGCATATTTGTGTGGAGAAGGAATGAACCAGGAAAATAGATTCAAATTAGGACCATGGGCTGGAGTGGTGGCTCAGCGGTTTGAGCACTTGCCTGGCATGCATGAGGACCTGAGTTCAAACCCCAGCACCACATATACAACTAAGTGTTGGAGAGTCAAAGGCCAGATGAAAAGCAAAATAAAGTTAATTCTCTCTCTCTCTCTCTCTCTCTCCCCCTCTCATTCTCTTCTTTTCTCTCTCTCTTTAAAATAAAAACTGACAGAATTCCATTTATTTATAGAGCCTTGTATATGCCTAGACGTGAATTTCACCCTTGTGTGATCCTGCTCAACAACATTTCAAATATGTATTTTGCCACATTTACTTTCATAATAATTGTATCATACCTCTGATCATGTACCTCTTAGTACACTATTTAGTTCATGCCCTGTAAAAATAAATTTTAGTCATATCTATCATTGGTTTTCACTATATCATATGCAACCAGAGGGGATATGTGTCTCCAGCTACTCTGAAAATCTCCTTTACAATATAAGCAGAATATTCTCATCACGAATGCAAATGAGTTGGCCCCACTTTAATCACGAGCTTGATGAGCCATGCTACATTGTTTATTTAGGCTCAGAAATGCTCATACATTTTAAGGATAGAAAGAGGAAATACTGGTTTATGAACCAAAAATTAGAGATGTGAGGATATACTTTCAGTATAACATCCAGATCACAGTCCAGCCTTGTGTCACCTGCCCTCTAAATGTGCCATAAAGGAAAAGGGGATACTGGAAGGAAAATAGTTTTGCTTGTTTGCTCTCAGGAATGACTTGTCTTTTATGTTGGAAGTGCAGAGAGTCACCAATGTGTGATATGTCTTAAGTGCCTTGAATTGCAATATTATTTTCTCATTACTGGCTTATCTTTGTGATTTGAGTGATAAATGTCTGATTCAGGAAACTTACATGAAAAGTCAGGTTTATCTTTGTACAAATAAACCCAGGGCTACTGAATACATGTTTGTATGTCTGGCAGTCTACTTCTCTCTCTTGCTCTCTCCCTCTTCATATATACACACACACACATATGTATGGCATATAACATAAAATATATATTTCTCTGGAAGATATTCATTCATCAATCAATAAATATAGTTATTTATTAGATTTACAATATTTTTTGGGTCCTGTTATGATCTTGACAATAAATATCATATCACAATACTGGAATTAACTTCAAGATACTTATAATTTATTGTGTGAAACATATAAACAAATAATTACAATACATTGCAGTCTGGTGCTCTAAAAGTCTCAAAGCCATTCTAAGCTTTAATAATTCCTAAAGTATAAATAATAAAAATAAACTCAACACTCTTCATTATTTCAACTTATTATATATTTATTTTAGCTTTTCACATTTTGTGTAATAAATTTTTATTTTTAAATTTTTAATGTTACCTATAATTAAAAACAACACGTGTTAACTAAGGAATATAATTTAAAAGTTTCATATATACATATAAAATAGAAATACTCTACATAACAGTGATTTTGATTTCAAGTTTGGATTATTTATACTTGGAAAGTTAATGAAGTTTAAAACTGCATAAAACCTTTTAGGATAGGCATATTAAAGAAATGCACAAGATAGTTTAGAAATATAGAGAAGCCAGCTACCTGGACGATATAGTAGGATGCAGAAGGTACTTCCACAATGAATTATAAATACGACATTGCAAGTAGAGGAGATGGCAGGGGAAAGATCAGAAAAGGAAGACTGTTCTAAGCCTGACACTGAACACTGTCTTCTCATATCCACAGTAGTTTTGGCCGCTTTGAAGCCCTTCTCACTCCCTTCCCCTTCATGTTCTGGAGATGTGTTCATCCAGTACAGTTTTCTTTTCCATCATAGATTGTGCTGTCTTTTCCATTGATTTTGACCTTATTGACATTCAGTAAATAAGATTCCTATTGAACTTTTTTCTACCTTGTAGCTCATACATATTTTGGATATTTTCATCACCAGAAAATTTACACATCATCAACCACAGTGTCTCACTCTTATCATTACTTTCTCTACTGAATGATTACTCAGAAGGCTCAATGGGACATTTTATTGTCATTGTTTTTGCTTTAATAACATTTACTGACTACTCTTATTTCTCTTTCCAAAACATCTGTCCACCCTAGAGAAGAACACAGTAAGACAGGAAAGACCAGTCAAACCCAAGGGGCACTTGACATGTTGAATAGAATTTGAGTACGTGGAGGTAGGAAAGACCCTAGCTCATCTGTGTACAGGCAGAGAAAAGTTATAACTTTCAGTAAACATGCTTTTTTCCTTTAGTCTCTTTTCAGATTCAATCCCCTTAATTTAAGTTCAACTTTTGGGATCTAAAAATAGAAACCATTTCATAAGACCAAAATTAATAGATTAACAGATTAGAGGTCTTTCTTTCATCTACTTCCCTGTGTTGTTTAATGCCATCCACTGTGATACTACGCTGAAGGCATTAGGATTCATCTGATGCAGAGCCACCACGTAGATTTGGGGTACCTGTATAACAGATCATACCTCTAAGACTGATCTTGGAAACATGGTGACATGCAGTTATCAATAGGTGAGTCTGTCAGAATACAAGGCAAACTTTTCAGCAAAGGTCCCAAAGATAGAATTTGCCAACTCAATGGCTTTGTCTCTGGGTATGATGTTTGGGATCTTATTTTCTAATATTGGCAAACTTTCTTTTTTAATGTGAGAAGTAGAGATTTTGAATTTTATCAGTTAATAGTTTCCTATCCCATTATTATAACAATATATTTGTATTTCTTTAAATTTGTCTAGATTATTCTTTGTTTTTTATGTTTAAACTATTGTTAGTTATGTTTCACTATAATAATTTATGTGGTTTGTTTATAATCCAACAAGATTTTCTGAAGTTTTTTCAAGCTTTTTATTATATATTTCAGAAACGTTAAAAACATGTAAATATATCTAAAAACCTAAGCTGGCTAATTTCTACTAATTTCCATTTTTTAGCATTAAAGTATCTTATGTTTACATTTACCAGAATGATAATAATGCAGGTTTCAATTATTACAAACTGTGCTGCACTTCAATAATGCAAACAGTTTTTGAAATTAGGACTGTCCCCACATATATGCTGGACACTGTGTCTCTCCACCCCATTGCCATGTCACTTTGAAAACTTCTCATTGCTCAAGAAATAGAAGTGGGCTTTTTTCTTTTTTTGCCCTTGGTTTTAGTCAGACTAAAATAACTGGGATCTGTACCAAGAAGAAAAACTCATAAAACTGGGAAGCTTATTCCATATCCTCAACAAAAAGCCATAAACCCCAGAAACTAAGTGTTGTCCTGCTTCTGGATTTTGCCTACATTTGGCCATTCTCCAGTGTCTTAAGGGATTTTGTTTAGTGTTTCTAATTGTGTTAGGCAGGAATATTGATCTGATATGAGATACTTTGCCATTGTCTTAGATTTATTTCTAATACAACACTTCTGAAGTTTTTATTCAATTAATTCCATTTTTGAAGAATGTAACCAATATGTATAAATAATCACTACAAAGTATTTAGAGATAGTAATTAAGAAACATAATATTCAACATTCTCTGGCATTTTATCAAAATAGACGAAAAATAATAATAAATGATTTGACATGAATCCCAACAAAACCCACAAAAGAGCTGGTTATCTAACAAGTAAGGATCCTCCACTGACCTTCATTACCTGTCTTGCTTTATCACAATTCTTCAGTATGGTGATGAGGGCTGAAACATACTGATTGATGATATTCATATAAAAATATGAAAGGGTAACATGATCTTCTATGTCATTTTTTTAAAGAGAGACAAGGATATAGAAAGAAAGAGAGAATCAATTTTATTAATTTTTTCATCTGGCCTTTGTTTCTCCATCACTCTGTAAGTGTTGCTGGGTTTCGATCCCAGGTCCTTGCACTTGCAAGGCAAATGCTCCAACTGCTAACACACCACTCCAGCCCCCCTTGTATGTCATTTTGATAGAAAATACTATCATTCCTAAAGGTAAAACCAATCAAAACTACACAATGAAATAGGATAAGAATATTTGTCTTATCAATAGAAGATTTTTCTTTCACCTAGGGAGAAGCTCTATTTTTTTTCTATAAAATAGTTTTCTTAAAGGTCAGGCAAATGATGTTTAGGTGCTCAGTTCATTCATTAAACACTGAAATCTCTGGAACAGACCTAAAGGCTGAGAATAAACTAAATATATTGATGAGGCTTTAATTTGACTAAGTTCAGTGACATTTGACTGGGCCTTGGGTTTATTCTTCTACCGGCCTTGTTTCTTTCTTGGATCCTGATTCAATTTTTCTTTATTTTGGTTTGAAAAGACTCAAATTCATTATTAGAAAAGCAAGTTCTATACTTTGACCTGAACCACCTATATAAATTATGACTTGTTTTTTACATAGTCTTTTGGGTGTTTTACCTAAACAAAAGCCTATAAAATTTGAGACATGGTCTCTTCCAGTGTTCATTGCCTTTTACTACCAAAGTTACATGAGGGAAGACCATTTCATTTTTTATGTGTATATATGTATGTGTGTGAGTGTATATATATCATATATGTATAGATATACATATGATATATATATAGATATCATATCTAAATATATTATAAGAACCATCCACATATATGCATGAGTAAGGCGGACTCAGGAAATGCAACTAAATTTGAAAGAACAGAACAGAGATTATTCTGCCTACTGCATGAGGTTGTCCATCTCAGATGTCATTACTTGTAGAAATTTTGTCCCTGGAAACCTCTAAGTATCATATTATGGGGATAAAAAAGAAAAATGTTGGAAAAAATAGTGTGATGAAAAGATATTTCTGAAGACTTATGAACACTTTTTATTCAGGTGTTTAACCTTTCCCTATGCTTGATCTAAACAGTAAACTCAGAATAAAGAAATCTTCATTGTAGTGCAAATATTTTTTAAGCCAAAGTACAGGCCACCTTTGCATAACTGAACTTTGTTAAGCACTAACACTGGGTGATTAATATTTTATTTTTTGTCTTTGTGATTCTGATACCTTTGAGGCCCTCCTGCTTCATTGGCTTTACTTCTTTTATCTGGATCTGTGGAATGAGAACTGCTTTTATTATGAATCCATGGGGGCTGAAGCAGGAACTATTACATTAGGCCACACATTGAAAGATAGGGCAGCAAGACACTGAGTCCAGCACCCATGAGCTACACTAGTTGAGGGCAGATATCTTAGTATTACTTTTCTGGGTCTCTTTCTTCCCATTCCTTGCTATTTTCTATTTTGTTTTCCCCATTTCTATGAATTAAAAGTATAATGAACAAACAATGAAGAAGTTAAGCAGTCATTTGGAGTGCTCTCAAGAATCAAAGTTTGTATTTCTGTCCCTTCACCCAACAGTGAAGACACATTTTAGGTTGATATTAGACCTCAGGATTCCTTTGTTGAAATTCTCCAGAGCTGAACCCAGCCCACTTCAGAGCATCTTTAGATGACTGTGACTCTGACTTTCAGAATTGGAGGTTATAGTGCTAACTCCCTCAGATGCTCATGCAATCTTTAACAGTCTACCAGTTCTTCTATTTCTAGGTCTGTAACTGGTCAAATTCTCAGCAACTCCTGACTTTACATTATTAAGTTCTGGTATCTCTGTTTATTTTCAAGATTACAAAAAAAGTCTCAGAGTCAAGTTAAAGCATATGTTTTCATATTGGAAAAAAAAGCAGAGGTTGTCAAGTGAGGAATTAAAAAAATTTTTTAAATATCTCAAAAACATGCTAAAGAAATTTCACGATAGTGTTATGGTTTAGATATTAGGTGACACCCAAAAGTTCATATGTGACTCAATGTAAGGAAAGTTTAAAATAAAAAATGATAGGGTATGGGAGCCCTAATATACTCAACGAATGAATTCCCTGATTAACTGAGTGTTAGCTTTGGGCAGGTGGGACAGAGCTGGAGGAGGTGGGTCACTAGGGGTGTCCCCTAGGTGTATTTATTTGGTGAGCTGAACTTAGTTCGCTCTCTCTCTCTCTCTCTCTCCCTCCCTCCCTTTCTGATCATGTGTTGAACCATTTTTTTTTTTCCACCATACTCTTTTGCCATGATGCCCTGCCCCACCTCATGCCCCAAGGAACGGGGGACTATAGATTGAGATCTCTTAAACCATGAACTTGCAAATAAATGTTTCCTCCTCTAATTGTTCTGGTCAAGTCTTTTAAGCACAGTAGGAAAAAAAAGATGACTAAAACAGATAAAGAGAAAATATATTTATTAGAAAATCTCAACTAAAAATTAGTTTTTTAGAAAAATCTCAAGAAAATTTCATTAAAACATGTCATTTTTATAACCAAATGCAGATATTTCTCATTAGCAACACTGAATTATAAAAAGCAATAAAACTCTATTTTCAAAGGCCTGTATGAGACTGATTTTAGAGCTTTCTCTGCCAAATCAAATTATTCTCCACATGTGAGAACAAGATAAAGGTATTTCCATTCTTCTGAGGTCTCAGGAATGCCTTGGGAATTCCTGAATTAAATAAAGAGAAAACTCAGGAAAAATAGTTTATGAAAGAATCCTATTTTCATTGCAAGGATGCAATGAAAGAATTCCTAGAATGATAGAAAATCAGCTTATATTTTAGTACTCAATAAACAGTATAATTTAAAAAACTAGATAATAACATTGCTAATATTAAAGTTTTTTCTTTTTCCTGCAGAAAATGCAGAAGATAATCTCAATCTTTGTATTTCAGCATTTAATTTAAAAGGTTTTTATGAACTCTATGAAAAAATATATATATAATCAGAATTGATTCTGGCATAATTTTTAAGTAGGATTTTTTAATTGATATAGGAAAATATTTGACCTGAAGTTTAAAATATTCCTAAAATGAGGTAGACTTAGAGATTGGATTAATTATTGCTTGTAGTTCTAAAAACCCTATTTGATTCTATATAATAATTACAGAATTATAAATATGACACTATTGCTACTCTTTTGCTCTGAACCTACAGGCAAAACAATGGAGAGTTGAAATTGTATAATTTGGTTGTATAGAAACAATGTGAATTTGGAAATTTTTAAAACTTGAGAGGATGTATAGTGTAGGGACCCCCCCAAATCTCATCATAACTGAGTTCTCATTCATGTAGCATACATAGACATTTAAATATATACTTTCAATTATAATGTACTCAGTAGAAGAATGGGTTAATAAAATGGTCTGGGGTAAGTCAATGGATACTTTAGCAAAGTCAATAGAAGTAAGTAACAGAGAGTATAGCATTTGGAATTTGGAATTATATTATTAATCAGCAAAAAATCTAATGCTAATGGTTAGGGATTAAAGTTTAGATGGTTAAAATTTTCATCTCTTGTAGGACAAATGATAAGTATGAGGGCATATACTTTTCTGTTTACTTAATATTGGTATGGAATAATTATTTAGCAGGTAAAGTTATACAAATTAAGTAAAATATTATATACATACATGTACATTGATAAAATGCACATATGTGAAAATGCATAAATGACACTAATAAAAAAATAATTCAAATAGTCTTTTTCAAATATCTATTTGACATTATTCATAGTAGAGAAGAAAAGATAGAAATAGCCCAAGTATTCACCTACAGATGAATGTATAAACAAAATGTAATATATATATATGTATATACATATATACATAAAATGGATTATATTATATACATGTAGTGGACTATTGTACAGTTGTGAAATGACTAAAATTCTGAAACATGTTACTACATGAATAAATATTAAAAATTTATGCTGTGAATTAAGACAGATGAGAAAAGATGAATATTATATGAATGCACTTATGTAAAATAGCTAGAATAAGTAAATTCATAGAGACAAAAAGTAGATTAGAGTTTACCAGTGGCTAAGATCTATTGCTTAATGGTTAAAAGAGTTTTTGCTTTGTTCATGAAAAAGATGTGGAAACAGAGATAAAGGTTGCACAGTGTGAAGGTAGTTACTGCCACTGAATTGAACACAAAAATTGTTAAAATGGGAATTTTGTTAAAATTTGTATTATTTTATTAATCCAAAACCTAATAACATACCTACATCATCAAACTGTACATTTTAAATAATGCATGAATTTTAAAGTAAGAGTTTTCAGCAATGATATTAATATATTTAATAACAGTGATCCCAAAAGGCCAAGCATTCAGAATGGATGCAGCCATTTCTACCTCTGATGTCTATGTGGGCCACAGGTAAAATTTTTTTTTTCTGTTTTTTTAAAATC
>PVKS010012602.1:0-53276 GCA_004027875.1 Aplodontia rufa
TGTAGCTGGTTTGATACCAAGCTCCTTGATCCATTTTGATTTGATTCTTGTGCAAGGAGAAAGATATGGGTCTAATTTCAACTTTCTGCAGGTGGATGACCAGTTTGTCCAGCACCATTTGTTGAAGAGGCTGTCAATTCTCCATGTAATATTTTGTCCCCCTTTGTCAAAAATCAGATGTTTAAAGATTTGAGGATTTTTTTCAGGGTCTTCTATTCTATTCCATTGGTCTTCTTCCCTGTCTTGATACCAGTACCATGCTGTCTTTGTTACTATGGCCCTATAGTATAGTTTTAGATCTGGAATGATGCATCAGAGTAAAATATTTCTATCTATACATGATGGGGTCAAAATAACTGTCATTGAAGTACTGCTAACAATTTTTAAATGTGAATTGTCAGGTTGGGGTTCATAATAATAATAATAATATAGCAGACAAGGAAATTTAGTTGTTTCTGTGGTACACAAAACAAAGAAACTAGTCACTACAAAGAAAAGAGAGACAAAACATCTCCAAGGATAATGATTGGATCTATTTTAGAAGTTTATGGGTCATATACATGATTGAACATAAGGATGAAAATAATTTTAATTGAAGAGAAAGTCTTGAAGTATGACATATAATAATCCTGAGACATAATTGTTAATGCCAAGAATACCAAGAAATGTAATAAGTCAGCAGAAATATTTGTATGTTTAAAACAGCTAAAGTTGTAACTAATAACATTATGGTATTATTATCTAATATCATCAGGCAAAGCACTGCTAGAGCTCTAATAAACAGGAAAACCTGATGGAGTATTCCTAAGAGTTTGGTGTGAATTTCCTGGGGGTAAAATCATATTAGACACTAAGGGAAATGAGAAAACTCCAGGGACTTCCCATAAAGCATAAAAAACTTCTGAAATGTTTATGTCAGCAGCATCATATCTGTACAGATTTACCTAGGTATAACTCATCATCTCTTTCTCTCTTTTAACCACTCTTCCTGTGGAATTCTACAAATAAACAAGTATTTTTATCTCTTTTCAGCAGTGAAGGACTCAATCTTTGTGATTTTTTTCACCAGAGTCCTCTGAGAAGTTTTATGTATAAAAGATATCTTGAAAGCTTAATTTCTTTAACAGTTAGGATCTAATTATGGAATCACAAAAATCAGGGGAAAAATAACTTTTTCTAAATGAATTTGGAATAAGATAAGATTAGGGTGCCAGGGAAACAGGGAAATACTGAGTTAACTATTTAAACTTATTTTGTTTTGTTTTGTTTTGTTTTCTATTGGGAACTGAACCCAAAAGTTCTCCACAACTGAGCTATATCCTCAGTCCTTTTTATTTTTTTATTCTGAAATTTGGTCTTGCTAGATTGCTGAGGGTCTAAGTTGCCCAGACTAGCCTCGAACCTGTGAACCTCCTGTCCTGCATCAGCTTCCTGTGTTGCTGGGACTACAGACTTGCACTGCTGTACCCAGCTATTTAAACATTTTAAGCAGTAAAATATTTAAAAATAAATATTGAAGCTAATATGGTTATTAAAAGGCTGAGCTTTTTATATGTAAGAAGTATTTGTTCTTTGTCTTATTTTTTACTTTTTTTTAATAATCAATGATGGTTGAAACATTCAATTCTAAAGCGCACACACACAAAAAGACAAAAATTATTCTTGTAAGAGACAGAATCTTTGCTGTCTACATAGATAACAAAGTTTTTGATAAGTCTTAAATTTGATAGGCAAAGAAAACAATAAGCTAAGAACGCAAGCCCTTCAAATTGGACCAAATTGTGTATGTCTGTTGCTGAGAATTGAACCCAGGACCTCATTCATAAAATTGGACCAACTTTACTAAAATTTTAGCATATTTCAGCATCTTTTCAGACTCCAGTATTATATACCAAGTCAAGTAATTTGTCCTTCCAAAATGTGCCCATCATTTCACCTTTTCATATCTCAGAAATTCTTATGCAAGCCATGAACACAAAAAAATTATGTTGGTTCTAAGATATTATTTTTGTTAACATTTCAATGCATTCATCAAGCATGTCAGTAAGTATTTTTTAACTTCTCAGTTTCAAACTTCTAATAATATAGTATATTGCTATTTATAACCCACATATCTAAAAGTGTTATTGAGGTCATCAATAAGTCCCAAGATTTTAAAGGGGTTCTGAATGAAAGAAAAAGCTTGAAACCCCCCTCCATTTTCTCTTCCATTATTATATACCATAATATACTACCATTCCACTATTATATATATATATCTATAAAACCACACTATAGGGCAAATCTATACTCTCTTTGAAACACAAAACATACATACAATGATATGAGTCTATTCTTATTATCCCTAGCATTTCCATAATTCATACTAATAATGACTTTTAACCAAAGTAACTTCCATTTCACAGAAAAAGCTTGAGATAGACAATTAAAAACTATTTTTGCACACATTTTAACAGACTAGCAAAGTTTACATTGCAATGTTCTATATCTACAAACATACGTGTCTAAATATATAAAATAACACTTTCATTAACAGAACCCAAAGACAAGCATTTTCCACATCATATGTACAAAATATATGAACTCAAAATTATATCTAATAGTTAGGCATCAAGTTTCTAATAGTCTATCTTTGTTAGAAATTATCTAGATTTCAAATGCATTTTCATTATATAATTCAATGTATTATCAGTTTAATGTTTTATATTACTTAAACATCTTGTGTCCCAGTCCAGCTGGGTTCTGACCTGAGGGACGGGCTGGGGATAAGAAAGCACACAGGCAGGAGATCCAGGTGGTAATGTCTCTTTTTATTCAGACTCTACATTTCTTTTTATAATCCTAAGGGAGTTGCCAGGAGTTATGCAGATTTCGAGTACAGACAAAAAACTAGGGTACAGACAAAAACTAGGGAACAACCTGTCCTTAAGACATTCTAACCCACCCTAATCTTTAACAAAGCAGGACCTAGCAGCCCTTCCTGAAAGAACTTATGCAAATAGTCATAAGATCACTCTAGGGCAGCTGATGAAATGGGAGTGAAGGGCAGACCCCAACAATAGTCACAAGATCACTCCAGGGCAGCTGATGAATTGGAGTGAAGGTCAGACTCCAACAATCTTGGGAAGGATATTCAAACTAATATACTTAAAAAGATCAGGCATAATTACAGTTAAAATAAAATGATCAGAATGATCATTTCTTGTTGTCTTAAATACTATACTTGAGTAAAGTTGACTTGATGAATATGCCTGAATAATTTTAAGAAAAGCAACCCAAATAGAATAAAATGTGGCTCATGTTATATCTAACACTGGTAGAGAAGATAGCTTTTCTATTTGTTTCAGTCTGCTTTTTTACTGCTGTGACTAAAAGACCCAGTAAGAATAATTTTAGCAGAAGAGGTTTACTTTGGGGGCTCACGGTTTCAGAGGTCTTAGTCAATAGAAGGCCAGCTCCATTCCTTTGGGGCTTGAGAGGAAGCAGACGTTCCTGATGGAAGGCATGGCTCCAGGGGAACAGAAAGAGAGAACTCCAAGCCAGATACAAAATACATACCCCAAAGACCCACCTCCTCTAGTCACACTCTGCCTGCCTACAGCTACCAGTTAATCCCTGTCGAGGGATTAACTCACTTCTTTGAATTAAGGGTCTCATAACCCAATCATTTTACCTCAGCCTTCCTGGATTGTCTTATAAGAAAAGCTTTTGGGGGACACTTTTCATCCAAACCATAACAGTACTAATCCAAAATTCCCACATTCTTCTTGCTTGCCAAAGATTTACTGTAATTACTAGAACTTAAATTTTCAAAAAACTCTGAGTTTCTATAAGAACTCTTTAAGAATAACTTAAATATTGCACATTTAAAGTATTGTAATTTTAATTTCCTCCTTCCCTAAGAATTTTATGAATATTTGATTTATAAAATAAATTATTTATATAAGAACTCTCTTTAGGTCATTCAGAAAATGTTTCTTAGGAAACTTTTTAGCTAAATTTATTGTCCTCCAAAGATAGGAGAATATTGTGCATTCACACAAAAAAAGATAAAGGTCTTCCTAAATTATTACAATTCATATACACACACAGACTAATGCTTAAGAATTTCAAGTCTCAACATTATCCACAGATCTAAAACAAGCACACACACAAACTCACCATTTGTCAAAGAGATTTTCTCTATTCTGATAGCTGCAGCATTCTTAACTTGTGCTTAAAATATATGTACACAAACAATGAAAATAAAACACTTGAAAAATTAATTATCTGTCATCCAGCAGAAAGTACATCTCTATGATCCACATACAGAATTCACAAGGCTTATACCAAAAAAATCAAATTCTAAATCACTGCTGTTACCAGTAAGAAATGATTTATTCAACTGTCAAAGTTTCAAAAACAAAATCAAAACGCAAAAATAGTAAAAAGTGAAAATATGGAAAGAAATAGAGATTTAGCCAAGTTAGCATGCTATTGCTACAAGGGATTTACCCCTGGAGGTTCAGAAAAGATGTGCAGAGGTTTAAGCTGCTGGTGAGGTAGCTCACTGTCCTTCAACAGAGCTACTCAGCCCTCAGAGGAACCCACTGGGCATCAGCAAGAGATCTGCCAACATGTTTACAAGGTAATTATCTAAAAAAGGTGTAATCACAGCTCACATACAAAAACAAAATGAACAAACCAAAAAAGTTCATTTAACTGATTAATCATAGAAGGAAGCAGAAAAATATTACAACCGGATCAAAGGAGAATTCAAAGTGTACATATAAGGAATAAGGAAAATTCAAGTGAAAACAGATGTAAAACAGGTCCTTAAATAGGGCAATAATTAATTGCATTTCATTGGGTACAATTAATTTTCATCTTTGATAAGAATATAGTATTTTATTATTAGCAGTTTTGTACAACTGAACGAATTGTAATCAAGCTTGAAAAATCAAGATCAAAGAAGTATGGGGAAATTCTTAATATTATAATAAAGACAAGGTAATTTTTAAAAAATTATAGCACAAAAAAATGAAAAGCAGAAATAACTTGATTGATGAGCAAGTCAAGAAATCCATTCTTTTTATTATACCCATTTCAAAGACTACAATTGTTTATTTAATAAAGCATGGATCCAAAATATTATTTTTCAACTGGTATAGCAAATTTAAAACTATGAAGGAAAAATAACATCAAAGTTTCTCTTTAGTTCCAGTTCTAAGTTTCTTATCTTTTTTTCTACAATACAAGAGAGAACAGATAGCATCATACATTTGTGTACAAAAGGCTCAGTGGCTAATATTTTCCCATTGTACATTTCATGCAACTCTCCTGAGATTTTTCTCCTTTGTGAACTAGCCTTACCCACACTTCTCTCTTCTTTGTCAAGACCACATTACCAAATAGTTATTCCCATAGGAACTCCCTAAGAGTTCGGTATGATTGACAATCCTGAACAAAGGTAAAGAGACCAAATCTTTTTCCCAGATTATAATTTGAAGGGGAAAAGAGTAGATAAATCATTTTTAAACTGAGAAGAAAGCAGTTCTTTGTGAAACCCATCATGGACAGTTACTTCCACTGGTCTGAATCCATTCCACATTTGAGAGATTTTTATTTGACAAACTGGAATTTAAAATAGAATTCTTTTTGAATTATGGCCCTGAAATCATATGTTTATAAATCCCATCACTAGAATTTCTGCAGAGTTAGTAACTCACAGGGTTAGCAGAGTCTAGGCCAGTGTGAGCTTCAGATCCTGCCCTGATCCCAGATATTCTCAGTAATGTCATGACCCTAGGCCACAAAACTCCTAACAGGAATCATCACCTGTCTTGAAAAAGAGTCAGGGGAGGAAACATGGAGCTATGTCCATGGTAACAGCCGTTTTAGTTCTGTTTTCTGAAATACTGAAGCAAAATAAAAATTCATTTAATTCCAATTATTTTGTGGATTGTACTAACAGTGCAATTTGTGTATTTAGGCTCTGCCGGGTGACAACTCCACTAGAATACCCATCTACACGGATCTCTACATACAAGCTGTCATTTTCGACCACATTTCCAGAAGGAAGACTTAACCCCCAACATCTTAGGTGATTTACTTATTGTTCAATAAATTTAAATTAGCTCTGTAGTCAGAAGCAAATTAAAATCATACAAATGAGTTCTGACCCTGGAAAACAATTTAGAATAATAAAAGTTAATAGAGAAATTAGGAAACCATAATCATGACTATCTTTATATTTTACAGATAGTCTCTTAATGTGATTTGGGGTTTTTCTTTTTCTTACTTTTTTTCTGCCTGAACACTAAGGCTGATTGCAAGAGTTCGTGGAAGAGAATCTTGTTTCCACTTCAAAGATACATTAATTGGCGACATATTGTGCAGCTCAAATTTTCCAAAACAAAAATGTTCCAGGTCCTATTATTGGCAAATCTAGTGGACAAAACATGATGCCATGTGGCTCTGCTGGTAGTGCTGTCTTCCAAAATCATTGGATATTGATAAGGGATCCCAAGTATGAGGACAGGCATAGGAAATACTGCACTAATACAGGATTTCAGTAGAGCGGAATGAGCAAATGAAATCTGAAATATTCCATGACATGATCATAAAATGAAGAAAAGGGTTTAATATGTTTATGTGCCTGGACAACATGAATCCCAAGACAATGAAGCTGAGGACATGAAATCTTAAGGAAATCAGAAAATTTTAGAGAAATGACCACTTCATAATGGAAACAAAAATGCTTTCTCAAAGAGCCCTTTGCACAAGAAAAGATATTATGAAGAGGCCACTTTTTTACTTGAAATTAATATTTGGAACTTCTCCTTTTAGTTCTCTTCCTTTTGTAAATAGCTTATTACTGAGGCAATTAGGTGGGACTAAACAAGCAGGAGTCTACTCCTTGTGGTGATGATAGAGCCCAGGACAAAGTGTCAGTTCAAATGAGGTGAGGACAGGGTGTCAATGGGTGAGGTCAGATCCCAAGCTGGATCAGTGAAATGCCATTCAATTGGAATTGGATGCATTGATGTAATCTCATGGTGTGTGTGTGTGTGTGTGTGTGTGTGTGCGCGCTCCTACATGCATCTGCCTGGATGTTACACTGTCCCCTGGGAAAGCCCAGCAGCAGCACCAGCAACCCAACATCAGTGAGCACACACCTGTCACTTAGATCTTAGTTTCTCAGCAGCATTTTCCATCAAAAATAAGCAAGGATCCTTGGAAAAATAACTGATTCCAGGTTCATGGTAGGAACAATCTAAGAGTCTGGAACAGATTTTGCCAGAAAGCAAGGAAATACTCATCAAACAAGGGAGATTTACCAAAAGGACACAGAACCCAGTTGGGAAGGGCTCCCACTGGCCAAATCAGGAACAGTGGGCATAAAAGCAATAATAACAGCAGGAATCAAACAGGAAGCCCATACTGATCTGCACACATGAAAAGCATGTTGATAAGGAAGAGGATATTTGCATAGTATCGCTCCACAAAATACTTATTGATTATAAAGGGAACAAGAGAAATGACTGCAAACACACTTCGAGCAAGTGATCAGGAGAACATTGTCAGTAATGAAGCAAACTAAATTTGTCCCCTACCAAATAAGAGTAATGTCTGAATTAAAATTAGTAAAATATCACATTTTAAGTTGGACTAACAAGGTTTATCTGATGCAAAAGAAAAACACAGCACGGTTGCATAACAAACTGAATGTAATCAAAAGAACTCAGACAAACCCAAATCCAGGAACATTGTACAAAATAAGTGGCCTGTGGTCTTCAAATGTGTCAAGATGGTGAGAGTGAAAAACTGAAGAACCATCCAGACCAAAGAAAACAGAGACGTGACAACCAAATACAGCACACGATTTCAAGCTGGATCCTAATCCTGTAAAGGGAATGTGGGGACGACTGGCAGAAATTAAATGGTTTCTGAAAATTTCAAAGATTACATGGAACTAAAGTAAAAATCTTCATTTTTCTGATTTTGATGATTATATGGTGATTATACAACAAAATATCCTTGATGGAGGAAATTGTTCTAAAGCACCTGAAAATCATAGAGCATTGTGTCAGCTGATTATTTATAAATAATTCAAGGGAAAAAAAAGTCTTGTGCTATAATTGTTAACTTCTGAATCTGAGATTGTTATCCAACAAAATATTTTATTTATTAAATTTTAAATTCATACCCTAGTTCCTTATACTTTAAGTACAATATATTTATTTGTTATATTTATTTATAGTTTGACTAAATTTTAGCACTTGCTTTTATGGGTCCATTTAAAATTTAATTAACCTAATTCTTTTAAACATTTTAAATTTTAATCACAAACTATTATATTCAATTTCCTGTGGATTTCAAATTTTCAACTAATAAATCATGTCTTAATGAATTAAAAGATCATATTTTAAATAAAATATCAAAGCTTCTCTCTCAGAGACTCTCTTCTAAAGCAACAGCTTCTCTTAAATACTTTAATATAAGCATTTAAAATATATAAAATGCTTAGAACAATTTGCAGATTGTTCCTGTATTTAATCCTTCAACTTGAAACACTAAAAAAATCATGAATTATATCACCACCAGTAATTTTTACCTTATCTTCTGAACTGAACATAGTGAAAGTAAATGCTGATTGGAGATTTGAGTTGGATAACTGAATGCATCAGTCAGTTGGGGCTTCATATCAAATACTGCCAACCAGGTGGCTTTCTACAACAGAAATTTGTTTTCTTATCATTCTAGAGATTGGAACTCTATCAAGGTGTTGGCGAGTTGGGTTTCTTCTGAGGTTTCTCTCTCTGCTTTGCAGATACCACCTTCTCGCTATGTCCTCATGATATTTCCTCTATACATGTGCATACATGGTGTCTCTGGGACCAAATTTTCTCATTTTATGAGAATACCAGTCAGATGGATTAGAATGCACCATAATGGCCTCATTTTCACCTAACTATTAATACAAAGGCCCTATGTCCAACATATGAACATAATGGGCTTCAGCATATGAATTTGGGTGAACACAATTCAGTCTATAACATGGGATGTGGACTAATAACAAGCAGGACTATTTCTTGATTATACCACCTCAGCCAATGCTAAGCCAAATCTTCACAATCTTCACCTCTACGTATTCTAACATCATGACTTCCAAATTGGAATCGGCCTGCTACCCTGGATTCAAGTTTCATATCATCAAATTTTCTTGTCTAACTTGAGTTTGCAGTATCCACTCAGGACGAATCTATGTACAGTTTCATGCTAGTTCTGATTTGCTTTCAAATCCTATCTGCAGGTCCACAAGTCTTATACCTATTTAAATGACATTTGATTGTATTAAATATATCTCTTGTTTTGCCTTGTTCTGCTGTCACAGTTCTAAGGTCGCACTAATAGAACTACTGAGACTTGGAAATCCCCTTCATGGAAGTTTCATTCAAGTAACTTCCACCCAGTGAGGTGGAGGCATCTATTAGAGTACTGTTAGGTGTGAGTCCAGGATAAACTAAGAAAGTAATTTTAGCTGAAGCTGGTGGTGGAAGGCAGAGCCCAGGAGAGGGGATATGTCAAATATATGTGAAAATTGGCAAAAAGAATAGGGGCCAAAGAGACAAGACTAAGACTGATCTAGCCAACTGAAGGAAATGAAACAAGAAACTGGGCAATGTCATAAAGAGTAAAGAGCTTTCAGAACCAGACTGCTTGGCAGGCAACCTGAAGTTGGTAATCGGCCAAATCACTTTCTCTCTCTCCACACTTTGGCTCCTAAAGGTCCCATCAAAAATCCAAAACATCTATGATTTCTCCTTGCTGTTTTTCTAAATTCTTTATAGAGTCAGCTGAAAAGAATAGTCTTGCAAGTTAAGTATAGTTTCCTCCAAGTGGTAGTTTAGGTATATTATTCAGGATCCTGGGTGGGTAAGACAGAAATCTAGTTTGATTTTTTATCACAAGAACACAAGGATGTCTCCCAGAACAAAAGTAAAGGAATAGGTTTGTATCTAGGAATAATCTAATAAAAACTCAAACAGCATCAGAACTCCATCTCTAACTCACTACTCAGTTCCTCTCTGCAAATCATTTTCTTTCTACAAAGCAGCATCTGTGTTTCAACAGACTTTGTCTTATAGTGGAAAATATGGTTTCAATTGTTCTAGAGTCTCACATCCTCTCTTCTCTCTCTGTCTCTCTCAATCTCTCTCCTTTTCCCTCCCTTCATTTTCTTCTTCATTTCCCTTCTTTTTCCAAAATCCCAGAGAATAGGCACTTGACTCGATTTCAAACAGGAGGTCAGTCCCACTAAAATTTAAAATCTACTATGGTCAGGTTATGCCATTTTAGGTTGGAATTATATTTTCCATTATTATAGCAACTCTTCAGAAACACAGGCAATGGAGCAGAGAGGTAGTACAGGAGAGGGCAGAAGGGCTCTGGCCTAGGTCATTGGAGCAGCAAATCTTTTTTTCTTTTTTCCCATGTTGGTGACAACAGGCTAAGTGACAGTGTGGATGGATGAAGCTTCTCTTGTTTCTTGTTTATAATACAACTTACTAAAATAATCAAGTGTATGATAAAAATTACCTGATATATGACCATCCTCTTCAATGGTAGCATGTCTTCCAGAATAATATGTTTTAAAACAGTATATAGTAGCTATTAATTATTTTAATCTCAAGGAAATTAAAAGAAAGCATCTATTTATTTATGGGGGCCCCCATCATGAGCCAAATGCTCTTCACAGGGCACAATAATCAATAAATTATTCCTTCAAAAAATTCTCCAGCTCAGAATAAAAAGGAAGCTAAGCAATCTTGTTTGCACTGCTGTTGGCTGTTGCTGCTGCTGTTGTGAGTGGATTCTATCCCCCACCCCACTCCTAGCTACAAAAAGAGTGTTGTGCATCAAATATTAAAGCAGTTGAATTTGAATATCATATTATACCTCTCCTCATTGTCAAACCTTAGATCCAAAGGATTCCAGTTGATATCCTAAGATTTTATAAATACACATTGTACAGTGACATTTTTACTCCCCCCTTCCTATAGTTATATCTAATTTCCATATCTTTTTACATTACCCAGTACTTTTCAGAACCATATTCAATCATGATGCTGCTGCTGGTTTATTGGGAATACCACTAGGAAAGTATTTCTCAAAGCACGTTCTGTTGAGTGCTAGTCTTTTTAAAGTATCTGCCAAAAAAAAAAAATCACATATTTAAGCAGAAAAGAGGAATGTACTGGAATCCAAAGAGCTGATAACTGAGACTTGAGAAGGAAAGAATACAGAGGAATTCTGGAAGCCTCTCTGTCAAGTGCTGCCAAGTAACTGACCTCCAACTACTCTGCGGTCTCTCTCTCAATCCCACATTTCAAATTCTCAGGAAAGGAAACCCGATTGCCTGCACTGTGGTCAGATATCCATTCCTGGATCAGTCAACAATGGTTAGGGACAGATGGTGGTCATAATACCAGGAGGTTCCTCCCTGTGCCTCAAGGGATGCTGATATATATATATATATATGGACAGTGAGAGAGACAGAGAAACAGATTCAGTTTTATTTAGTTTTTCATGTGGCTTTCATTGCTCCAACACCTCATTGTGTACTTGGTGCTGGGATACAAACCCACATCCTCATGCATGCCAGGCAAGCACTGTAACTACTGAGCCACTGCTCCAACCCAAGGGGTGCTGTTTTTAGGCATGTCTTCAAGGAATTATCATTAATTGCACAATACCCAAGAATTTCCTCTGTAAAATCTCTTGAAATCAATATTGTGAATCACACTTTGCTAAATGCCACTAAGTATGATACCGAGTGTTGATTTAATACTAATATTTTATTGGGAAGTATACTTCTGTTGCTTTCTGGTGGGGGTAGAAAAAAGTTCACTAAGAGTGGCTGTCAATGTTTTCCTCCAAATGAAGTTCCACCAGAGAATTGAAATTATTATAAGTAAAATTAAACTATATGCTATTATGTATCTAAATGTCGGAATGAACTGCAAATAACAATGCCTCTTAAATGATTTATTTAATAATTTATCCAAACTGAGTTGCTCATCGAGGATTTGGGATTTTTGCAATTCTATTTATGAGAGTGATTCCTATGCACATAGTGGTTTTTTCCTCTTTCCTAATAAAACTCTGACGTTAGACCTAGAATATTAAAATTCAGGTATTTTTCATGAAATTTATTTTTCAGAGGATAGATAGTTCCCATACACTTCTTCTCCCACTGATTCCCTAATTGTTAACATCTGAAATTAATGTGATGTATTTGTTACAGTTGATGAACCAATAATGAAAAATCATTAACTGAAGTCCATAGTTCACACTAGAGATCACTTTGTGGTTTTTAGTTCAATGAATTTCAGCAAATGAACACTGTTTTTTTATTTACAAGTACAATATCAATCCAAATGGTTTTGCTGCCTTAAAAAAAAAATCTTTGCCCACCTATTTATCCCTACCCCTCTACTTGCTTGAACCCCTGTTCTTTTCATTTCTGTTTTGCCTTTCCAGAATATAAGATGGGCAAAAGTATACCGTGCACGGCCTTTGCCCACTGACTACCAATTAGCAACATGCATTTAAGTTTGCTCCCTCACGTTTCATGTCATGATAGCTTATTTCTTTTTTCTTTAATCATTGAATAATATTTTCTTGTATGGATTTAGTACAGTCTATTTACCATTCACTTACTGAAGGACATCCTAGTTGTCTCCAAATTTGACTATTATAATTACAACTGCTATAAACATTCATGTGCAGGTTTTTACATGGACTCACATTTTCAACTCATTTGGGTAAACACCAAAAACCATGATTGCTGGATCATACGGTAAGACTATGTTTATCTTTGTAAGAAATTACCAAACTCTTCAGAAAGTGACTGTGCCATTTCCTGATCCTCTGGCAACGAAAAGCATTTCCTTTAGCTCTACATCTTGGTCAGCATTTAGTTTGTTAGTGTTTTGAATTTAAGTCCTCCTCCTAAGTGGGTAGTGATGTCTCACTGTTTCTTTGTTCTGCAATCTCCTAAAGCTATATGGTGTAGAGCATGGTTTCATAGACTAATTTGCTGGCTGTAAGTCTTCTTCTTCACTGAGGTATCTGTTCATATTTTTGGCCTACTTTTTAAATCAGATTA
This sequence comes from Aplodontia rufa, assembly GCA_004027875.1. NCBI lineage: Eukaryota > Metazoa > Chordata > Mammalia > Rodentia > Aplodontiidae > Aplodontia > Aplodontia rufa. The sequence continues at coordinate 13,154 of PVKS010012602.1, forward strand.
TTTGTTGTTGGGATTTAAGTCTCTCTGTGAATTTTGGATACAATTCTTTTAAAATATGCATTTCACAAATATCTTTCCCAGTATGTGACTTGTCTTTCCCTTCTCTTAAAGTATATATATAGTTTTTCAAATGCTATATTTAACAATTTTCTTTTAAAAAAATCAATACTAAGTTGGTTGTTTTCATATCCCAGAAAAGTTTTACATAGAATTTCAATTATCTACTTTTTTTAAGTTTAATATAATTGTCAACAGTAAAACCATATTGCTCCAAGGCTTTTCAGGAACTTTTTATTTGTTGTTTGAAATAAATCCATGCTTTCTATTTTCAAGCCAATTGTGAATATTAATTTTCTATCAGAAAAATAATCTAGGGTCTGGAGAGGCAGCTCAGAAGTAGAGCAATTGCATGGACCTGGGTTCAATCCCCAGCACCACATACACAACTAAATGAAGAAAAAAGCAAAAACCAAATGAAAACAATAAAACTGATCATTTCTATCTCTTTTTCTCTTTAAAAAATAATTTTAAAATAATCTACTTAATTGAAATTTTCTAACATATTTCATAGAATTATATGTAATATATTTTGAAATGTATTTTGTCTGTACTTTTTGTGATATCTAATTTCTCTTTATAAAACTTGTGCTGTATCTTCTGTCATAATTTATTTATAAGAGATTTGATTTTTAGGGCTGAAGCAGTGGCCTGGAGGTTATGGCACTTGCCTGGCATGCACGAGTACACGGGTTCAAACCCCAGCACCACATATACAACAAAGTGTCTGAGCAACAAAAGCCATGTGAAAAACTAAAAAATAAAATTGATTTTGTCTTTCTCTCTCTCACTGTCCCTCTATCTTTAAAAAAAAGAGAGAGAGAGAGAGATTTGATTTTTAAAGAGTTTAACGTTTCATTTTTCAATTGTGGTTTATTTTTATTAATTTATTTCTATTTTTATTCTTCATCATATCCTTCGTGCCTTTTTTAGGTGTGTTTTGTTGTTTTTCCCAAACTATTAGAGTTGAGATTAGTCATTATTTTCATTTCTCTTTTTTAAAATAATGAAGCCATTTAACACAAAATCTTTCCTTCCAAAATCAGCTTTGTCCACAATCAACAAACTTTGAGAATTATTTTTTTCATTTTTCCTACTTTATAAATTTTCCATACCTGTAGATTCATGTTTACTTTTGGCCTATGTTTTTCTTGTGGGTTTTATTCCCCCAAAGAATTTTAATTAGCGTTATCTTAGTTGGTACACATAATTTCTAGTTTTATTGTGTTGTAGTCAAATAGTCTGGCATTTATACTTCTAATTGTGAGAACTCATTATTTTTTTGTAACTTAATATAAAACTAGATTTTTAGTTTTTAATTTAATTTTCCATGTAGGATTGAGAAAACTGCATACCATTTCAATATGTATTTAAAATTGATTAACCTATTATCCAAGTCCTTTGGTTTTTATTTTATGAAACATATGTATGTATGCATTTACGTATATATTTATCTATGCACATATTTTGGCCTATCAAAGCTTACTAGAGGTATAACACAGTTTTGTATCAACCAGTGTTTATCAGTCCTAGCAAGGGCTGGAATTTTAGCTCAGTGATACAGCACTTGCCTATCATGTATAAGGCCCTGAGTTCACTCCCCAGAACAGAAAAATAAATGAATAATAAAAAAGTTCTAGTAAACCTAAAAATTTTTGCTTGATTGATTTTGAAGCTCTTGTTATTCTTCTTGAACACTGGCAGTGTGCATAGTACTTTCATGAAATGAAAGGAAACTTAAGTTTCCAATTTTTAAAATTTTAATCCTTTTCCCCCCTAATATTTAAAATACCAAAACTACTTTATTTTTGTCTTTATGTTTCTGATAAGTGAGTATCTATCCTGTTATTCCTCCCAACTTTTTTTTTAACATTTATTAACTTAATCTAGAGGTTTATTCCTGGGTTACTGATGTTTTAGTATATCTTCCACTGAAATTTAAGATCAGTTTTATTTATGATAATTGTACTTGCAATTATCATAAGGTACATAAATGTCACCCAGATCCTTTTATGCTATGAAATCCCTGTTCTTCAATTTTAATTTTTTCAACTGATTTATTTTCTTTTTAATTCCAAAATTTCATTTATATTCTCATGGAGAATCATTCAAACAATTAAACACTAGGAAATTAAAAGCAGAGTGCCTTCTTCATAGGCTGAGAATCAGGGAAGGCAAGTGAGGTGCTTAACGCACAGGATTTTAGGAGATAATTTCAAATTTGCCTGCTCCATTGTGCACCCCAGAGATCTGACTAACCTCACCCCAAAACCGGCCTATGTCTTCAGACTCAGTTGTGTTTTTATTAATAGTGCTTGTATTTCACTGCAAAATGATAACTTTTAACATTCTTTGGTACTTTTGTTATTATTTTGGATGTACAGTTTAATCCATTTATGATTTATTTCCATATAAGGAACGATGCAGAGATTTAACATATTTTTTCGCAAATAGATGTTAATTTTTTCTCATGTAACTTTTCAAAATAATATACTTTTTTCATTTGAAATCTCATATCATGCATTCCCCTTTCCTTTAGTTTATTTCTAGTCTCTATAATTTTTATTGCTCAGTTCACAATCAAGTACTTTAATCTTTTTCCTTTGTGTAGATTTTGATAATTTTTCAGGTAAGATCATGTTCATTGCAGGTTATTAACATTCACACATGATTTTTAATGATATATTTAAAATTTTTAACTTTAACAATAGGATATAAGGATTGAATAGGCAATCAAGTTAAGCATTTAGAATAATTCATGCCATTTAGTAAATATTCAATTAATTTTAGCTTCTTAAGTAAGTTAGGTCTAAAATGAAGTAAAATTCATTTAGAAATTGTGTGTGCAACCAGAGAAGATGGTGAAATTAACATTGTTCTTACTCATTTGCCCCTGGATTGCTTGAATTCTTTGTTCATATCTGTTTCTGGGCCACAACCAACTGCATGCTACTGTCCTTAGAAATCATTTTTATTAGTGCAGCTTTCCTCAGCTGAGGTAGGACTTTCTCCTCTGACCATGATGAATATGAGGAAAATCGCAATTCCCACCATGCACTTTTACCAAGGCTCTTCCCACCTCTGTCTGAGAGCGTTGTACCTCTTGGGGTATATGTACCATTACAAGAAACCTTTCTTATCATTATTTTAAGAGGAGAGCTAGAACAGCACTACTCATGTCTAGGAGCAATGCATTTTAAACTGCATTCTTCAGAATCCTAAGGATATCCTTAAGACTTAAGGTCCATCTCAGAGGGCACTGGGAAGTAGAGCTAGTGAACTCCAAGACTTCTAAGCAAGTAGATCTCTTTTATGTTTCAAGGAATGCTTCATTTGGGGGCTGGAGCGGTGGCTGGGCGGTTATGGTGCTTGCTTGGCATGTGCAAGTTCACGGGTCCAAACCCCAACACCCATGTACACAACTAAGGGTCAGAGCAACAAAAGCCATGTGAAAAACTCAATAAATATTGATTCTCTCTGCCTCTTTCTCTCACTGTCCTTCTCTCTTTAAAAAAGAAAAAAAAAAGAAATACTTCAGTTGGACAAGTGATCCCATTATTTTAAAATAAAGGCTGGGGGGAAGGGAGTGTTAGATGGAGACTCATTTTTGTGTTTACAGTTAGTATAGAGCAGAGTTTCTCAACATCACACTAATCATAGTTTGGGCTGGATAATCCTTTGGTGTAAAGGAAGGATGTCCTGGATATTTAGAGTATTCAAAAACATCCCCACCCACTAGCTAGTAGCAGCCCCTCCATAATTATGAAAGCAGAAAATGCCTACTGGCATTGCCCAAAACCCATGGTTGCCAAAATTGCCACCAGTTAAGAATCCCTGATACAAAAGAACTAAAAAAACTAAACACCAAACTCACAAATAACCCAATCAGCAAATGGGCTATGGATCTAAAAAGAGACTTCTCACCAGAGGAAGTCCAGAAAGCCCAGAAATATATGAGAAAATCCCCTACATCATTAGTAATCAGAGAAGTGCAAATCAAAACTTCAATGAGATTCCATCTCATTCCTGTCAGAGTGGCAAAAATGAAGAATATGAACAATGACAGATGCTGGAGGGGCTGTGGGAAAAGAGGAGCACTGTCACATTGCTGGTGGGATTGCAAACTGGTTCATCCACTCTGGAAGGCAGCATGGAGACTCCTCAAAAAATTAGGGCTGGAACCACCTTATGACTCAGCTATCCCACTTCTGGTTATTTTCCCAAAATAGTTAGAATTGGCATATTATAGAGATATGGCTTCATCAATGTTTATAGCAGCTCAATTTACTACAGCTAGACTACGGAACCAACCCAGATGCCCCTCTCTCGACAAGTGGATTCAAAAACTTTGGTACATATATACAATGGAATATTACTTGGTCATTAAAGAAAACGATATTATGGCTTTTGCAGCCAAATGGATGGAGATGGAAAAAATTATGTAAGTGAAGTATCCCAATCTCAGAGACTCAAGGACCAAATGTTTTCTCTCATCTGTGGAAGCTAGAATACATCGAGAAGCAGTATGTTAGATGACTAAGCTGATAATAACCTCAAGTTGTATGATTCTTAACGCAACAGGAGGATGATTGCCTAGGATACTGGGTGGCGTAGGGTGGGGACGGGGGGGTAGGGCTTAGGAAGGATATCTAGGAGACTGGATGGAGGGTGGGAATATGGAGGAATCATCTCAGAAGGAGATCTCTGATCTCCTCGAAATATCCATTTAACTCAGGGGGTCTTCTGGGGAAAATAGCAACATGGGGAATCCAAGCTGGGCATCCATGACGTGGCATTAGCCTTGGATAACTTAAGTATATATACATTTGTTCTTGATTGTTTGACAATGTTTCCCCCTCAATTGTAACTCCATATTCATCTAATTAAAAAAATGTAAATTATCATATGAATGAGAAATAAACTATTTAAAATATTAAATTTTTTTAAAAATTAAAAGAAAGCAAAGAAGTTTATGATTAGAAGTATTTCCTTTAAAATAAATGCCACAATAAGTATCAAGAAAAAAAAAAGAATCCCTGGTATAGATCATATTTTCATATGGTGGGACTATGATAATAGATGCACAAAGTACCTCCAGAACTTTCTTCAACTGTCAAGTTTGCTTTTGATCGCAACACAAATTGGTTTTCTCAATCCAGTTTGTCAGTCTTTATTGTCTTTAGCTAACAGAAGTTTCCTCCAGAGTCTCTTAAATTTCCATGTCTAAAGAACAAGGAAAAGCCGCATCTTCCTAGTGTGATAAAATTTATTACCAGTCTCCTTGAAGACTTTAAATTGTAAGTTACAGGCACAGTAATACAGAATTTGGTTATTAGTTTGGATGATCAGCAAATGAACCTAAAACCAGCAATTTCTTCTTGGTGTATTTCAGCCCCCAGCAGCCCAGCAAAACTTGCATAAGAAGTCAGCATCTGGTACTAAAGTGAGTCTCAAACCAGTCATTGTGTTGCTTTCACTCATTTCTACATGGTCAGCTTGGATCCTTGGTTTATCTACTAATTCATTTTCTGTATTTTACCCTTTAGAAAAATGGATCAATAGATAACACCAGCTTTCAAGTCTTTCTTTTTTCCCCTCCCAATCCTTGTCATGGATGATTCATATTTTAATAACATCTATTTTTAAAGATCATAAGAGTCAATTTTCAAGGAACAATATGTTCCTTAATTTTAAAAATGACATATATCTAAAAGAAAAGAAAAGAAAAAGACCAATATTGCAAAGGTTTCTTCTTCTCAGAAATAAGTTCCTTCCTAAAAAATATTAATACTTGGTAACATGTTGTTTTTGTTTCTTTCAGGAAATCAACTAAATTGGTGTTTGTTAATCTGATTGCATAATAAGTAATATTTAAAATTGCAAAATAATTTGTGTTTTCCTGGACATTTACTCATTCTGTAGCTGGCATGCAATAATGTAGAAAACACACACTGACTGACCGTGCAAGCTTACAAACACATGTCAAAGATTAAAGATCAGTGAACTTGTTAACCTAATTTTTAGCTTTTAATTTGCCAATGATTTTGAAAGTTGTCAGTATTTCTTTCAAATTATCATTGTAAGAAGGATTAACTGTTGATGAGAAATTCCAGTGAGTCCACAAGTATATAGAAGAAATACTTAAGCTGAAAACAAACAAGCAAAAAAATCAGATACACAGAAGAGGTGTGGAAGGGGAACTCAAATAAAAACCTTCAAAATAAAACTACAATTAGCAATTTATGCACCAAAATACATTTGCCAAATTATTTTGCAACTGTTCTTGCTGATTATAACCCTGCCCAGTCACAGATACCACACAACGTTTTATACAAAGTATGAGACAAAAATACTGTAAGACCTCGTTCTCTATAGCATAGACACAAACATCCCGGAGCCCTTCACCAACCTTAGAAGACTTGAGTTCATCTTGTGATTCTCCTGTCCCTTGCAGTTTGCTTTAGTTCTTTAAGGGGCCTTGGCTGTCACTCCTTCAGCTCTACAACTCTACTATGTCAAAGCTCTTTGACTGTCATCAAACCCATTGTTGAACACTATATAAGGCCTCTCACTCGTTATAGGTTTAGTACTAGTTTGTGAGCCCTGTGGCAACTGTCCTCTTATATAGTCACTGTGTAACTAAATAGCATCTAAAGGCCTGCTTTGAAACTGTCATATTCCTTGAAGAGTTTGGAAGAATGAATGTTCACTAAGCACTGACAATGCTGTATGGAACATTCATTACTAATCACTAAGCACCTACTGTGTGCCAGGAGATCTCCTAAGACCTGGGACTAGTAGTAAGCACTATAGTCAGTCCCTCGTGTTCAGGATCTTACCTTTCTGTGAGGAATAAAGATAATGGAAAAATAACCTATAACATTGTCCTACACATTACTTTAAACTGTACTTCTAAGATGGAGAGACAGTGCTAGTATAAAGTAAAGAGCAATCATTTTAGACTCAGAATCTGCCTCTGTGTGCTTGTTAATTCACATTTTAGTAGGATTACTTTAAGTTAAATCATGATTCAATTTTCTTGGCCTCAGTTTCCCCACATGAAAAATAGGGATCATAATATTCAGTATGATTAGAATTATCTAACTTAATATTTAAAATAATCCCTTGCAATAAAATATCGAAAGAGAGGAAAACATACATAAGGTTAAAGTTATATTTAAACACCACATTCTTTTTCCAGCATTAATATACCTTCTAATTATTCTTTTAATGGTTACTGAGCAATTTAATAATACCCAGTAGTGCAGAATTCATCCTATTGCCCACTGTAAAATATAACCTGATGCTCTGTTAACTTCAGTGCAAAATCAGTAGTCAATGGCAGAACAGCACCAGCACAGGGCCAGGAAAGAGGTGGCTAAGCCCCCAAATTAAATGCAGATGATTTTGTCTCAACTGTTAGCATTTTTGAGAAAAAACTCTCAATACATTGATATCAGCCTGAGATAACAACCTTTGATATTTTGAACAATTTTTTAAAAATAAATATAATCACATTTTTTAAAATGCCAAAGAAATCTACTAAACAAAATGAAATTTACAGGGAAATGTTAAATATCAAGTTCTATTTTTTTGAATTTCAATATGAACACTTGCAATATATAATAGTTATAAGTTAAAATTAAATCTGGAACTACCAATTTTGCTCTACTAGTTGTATTAATTTGATAAGATTGATCTGTATTTTTTATTTTGATGAATCCCTCTGTCACAGAGATCTGTATATCTTTAAATAAATATTTCTATGCCTCAGTCTGTCTCCCAAGATTCAGATGCATGTTTCCAACTGCCTGTTGCTTTTTCCTGTCTGAATAACTCATTGGCACATCAATTTCAGCAAACTAAAAATGAGTTAACAGTTTTTCTTTCCAAAACTTGCCTTTCTTCTAACTTCCCTATTCCTATTGATACCAACTTTCAATATCCTGGAACTTCCACATAACTTCACAATCTGTCTATTTTATCTCCAGCCTTGTATCAACACCTGCTTTTCCCCTAGCTCAATTCTATCCTGTCCCTCACCCAGATCAGAAGCTACAAAATTCATTCCTCCAGACACATCTCCTCCTAATTTCAATCTATCTCCATTGTGAAAGGCAGAATAATGGCTCTCATGATCTCGGGTCCTGACCCCCAAAACCTATGACTATGCCACCTTATACAGCAAAAGGAAACTTTGTATGTGCTTGTGTTTAAGGATACTGAGTTGAGATTGTTACACATTATTCAAGTGGGCCCAACCTAATCACACATTCTTAAAATTGGGGAACTTTTCCTCATGTGATAAAAGAGAAATGTAAATTTTTAAAAAAAAAACAGAAAGATGCAATGTTGCTGGCTTTGAAGGTGAAGGAAGATGATTAGACAAATAATGAAACCCCCTCTAAAAACTAGAAAGGGCAAGGAAATAGATCCTCCCCCATAGCGTCCAAAAAGGAGCGCAGCCCTGCTGATACTTTGATTTCCAGCCAGTGAGCCCTCTGTCAGACTTCTGGCTTATGGGATTATAAAATAATAAGTTTGGGTAGTTTTAAAATATTAAGTGTGCTGCAGTAGAATAATTCTCAAGTGCTGCTTGATTAACCGATTTGGGAATATAACCTATCATCTGTGCTTCCTTCTTCAAACTCAGGATTCTTCACAGCGCCCTTGCTTTGCCTACCAAATACAACACAAAGGACTCAAACTTACACACAAAGGCTTTTGTAATTTTGCTGCAGACATCTTCCTGTCTCCCTTCTCCATTATGCACCTAAGAAGTGTCGATAGCCACTGCCCAGATGGGTCTTTTGATTTTCCATCGACATGCCTTTGAACATTTTTTTTGTCTCTAAAGCGCTTCCAACATGCATATGCTGAAGTTCTGTCATCCCTTCAAGTTCAAACTCATCACCACCTCCTGCAAGTGGTGGTTTGTTTCTGGTTTCTCTAGTTGAAAATGAAATGTTTTTTCTCTTATGTGCTTTCTTAACCATTGTTTATGTCTCTTAATTTAGTTTTATTTTTTCTACCTTCTTTATGCAGAAATGCTACTTCATCCTGATTAAACCCATGGGTTTTTCAAGAAGTAGAATCTTGACTTCCATCATTGAAGTCCCAAAGTATCACATTCATATCAAACACTAAACAGATGCTCAAGAATTTTCTTTGTTAGACAAAATAGATGGTAAAATAATTTATAAATAAGCAACTACAGAAAACCTATTCATCTATAACATTTCCTGTTAAAAATGTTTTAAAAGACCTGGAGCAACATATCTGAACTGCTTTAAATGGAACACTTTGGATTTTTAGTCACTAATTGCATTAAATTATTTTTATGATACTAAAGATTAAATATCATATTGTGGTCTTAGAAGACAGTCATATGAAGTCTGATGCAACGATAGCATTTGGGTAGCTCCACAACATACTGTGCAATAAATATTGTAAATACTCTTTAGATCACGAACATTCTTGTAGTCAGAACACTTTTTCTGTAGTTGATATAGTTTCTTTAAGGATATCTAATGCTTCTTTCTCTGTTCTCTTATTATCATTGGTTATTTTTCCATATTTTAAAAACAATAATTTTATTTTCTCTGAACAACATCATCTCAGAGCTCTAGAAGGAAGATAGAGGGACAAATCTGCCTAATGTATGGGTAACAGGGAAATGATTTTCCCAGAAACGATAACTCTACAAAAGTCCTTAGAATATTCGCCTGGGCTTTGCAACTTTCCGGAAATGCAAATTATATGGGCTGAAATGGGAGTCACAGACAAAGTAGACATAAAGAAACTGCCTCTGTATTTTTAGAAAAGAAAATCTCTTATTTGACATGCAAAATGTTTTTATTATTCCTACATAGTATTGACTCTGCTTCTAAACTGGTACTGTTGGAAAATAGTACTGCAATGAAAAAGAAAATAGCTGTTATTGGAATTAACACTCAAGATCATAAGAGAAGCAGTGATTACATTAAACTGAAGAGACCATATATAAAACACCCACTCTGCTGAGTGCTAAACTAGGAATTGTGGATATAGGATTGATTATATGAGACGTTGCCCTCAAGAAGCTTAAGAACTAAGCCAATTCTTAGTTAATTAATTCAACAACGGCTAATTGGCTTTCAATAATTATTATGTTCAGTTATTTAACTTTTGGTGGATTGATGTGCCTTTGAGACCTTCCAAAAAATTCTGAGAACTCAGAATAAGGTAGTAGGAATAGATAATTAAACTACTTTATTTAAATAGAATAAATAATATGGCAGAATGTTTACAAGATACCTGGTGGCCTAAAGAAATCTAAAGATTATTTGGGAGATTTTCTGGATCTGATCCCTGCATTAAGGCCTAAGAAAGGAGAATAAATTAGCAGGAAAAGAGGACACACTTAACAACAAAAGAATCAGAGAGGATACAACATGGCTGAGGAATTGTAAGTCAGGCCTGCAGGAACAAACGTCTGAGGTTAGATGTGAATGGTGAGACATAGGGTTGGAAAGGGAAAGACAAAATAGAGAGAGGCCTGTGCACGCTGCCTAAACATTTAAATTTTGTTTTGAAAGCCCAAGGAAAACTAAACAGAAAAAGTTGAAATATCAATAACATTTAGATGGAATGAAAGAACATTTTAATTTTTAGGTTAGATTACAAGGGGGCCGACAGAGGCAATGGTGAGTCTTTAGGCAACACAAAAATATCATTAGATTGTACATTGGAATGGATAATTGGACTGGAGGGATGAGCAGCTGGGAGTCACTAAGGACACAATGCAATAATCCATGCAAGAAATCACCAGACAGGGACAGAAATCTAGAAAGAAGGAAGCAAATGTGAGAAACATTTTGGAAGCAGGATTAGTGTGATTAGAGACATATTGGCCATGGAGAAGGAAGAAACTGCAGAACTAGTGCTCTAAGGATCCGGGGAAACTGGGAAAGTAATGATGGCACCCGACAATAGTGAATATTGGGAAAGTGGAGCAGAGTTCATTGTGGAGAAAGTGGGGTGGGTGGAGTTTGGTTTCCATTATGTTACTTGTACATATTAGGTCAGAATTTTCATGCACTTAAAATAATGTCTTTGATTTTGCCCAAACATGCTATTAGCACACAAGGTAAAATACATGAAAGAGGGTTTCATATCACCCTTTTTGAGAAGTTTCTATATATTTTAGGTAACAAAAGGAAAACACAACAGTGTTTGCTAAATATTTACTATATGCAAGTATTACTTTGAATATATGTAATACTCTGTCCTACGATACTCACAAAATTTAAAGAAAATGATGCTTAGGGAAGTTTGGAAGATGGGCAGGTTGAGTCAGTTGACAGCGCACCCAGAGCCCAAATCTTTAACTTTGTAAATTACTGCCTCTCCATGACCAAGGCCACAGGCGGCAAGTGCATTTCAAAACACAAAAACTGGTCACATCGAGAAGAACACTGGGATGCTACTCTGCTTTGAATGTCTTTGGCAAAGTGCTAATCCGTTTCATCTGATGGTGTGTTACCGCTTGAAATACATCATTTGGGCATCTAATGGCAGCATTCTAAATAGGCTACTATGTCCTTCCCTGTGTCATAAATGATCTTACATAGGGTTTACAAAACAAAGCTTCACTTATGAAATCCTATTTGATATCTGGTTTCCCAAGCCTTGTGTGTTTTGTTTGTAAATACAAAATTTAAAAAGGCAGTCTGGTTAACCCTGCCAGGCACTTTATCCAGACACTTGTAACAGGTCAATCATATTATCCTTGATGGAAACAGTACGCATAGTAAATTAATTCCAGAAGGCCAAAGTTAAGTTCTTAGAATGAAATTAAAAACCTGAACTGAGTCCATTCAAATAATGGCTGTCCCTGCGGAAAGTGTGAACATCAATAAATCTGCAGCATTCACATATGATGAACATATTCATTCAGCACTGGATGTGGTTTGGATGTAAATAAGTTGGCCCCTACATTGGGGAATCTATGAAATCTTTATTGTAGGACCTTTTTGGGTCAGCAAACACTAGATTAGGAACTTGGTACTAAAACAGAAAGGAAAGGTTGTATGTGAATTATTTCTACATATGAAAAAATGAAGACTGCTGATATCCAAAAGAAGGAATATATACTTACATATATGTTGATGCTTTTTGTTTCTTTGTTTTTACCATATTTTATTGGTGCATTATAATTATACATAATGCTAGGACTCATTTTTACATATTTGTATATACGCACAATATAACAATATGATTTGAACAATATTATTTCTTTGTTTTGATTTGAGAGATTTAAGATGCAACTTGCAGCCAGACTTGTACAATTACAGAAAATAATACTTCAGTCCTAAAGAGATCACATGAGCTAAACTCTGGGAAAAGTTTCTCACTTCCTCAAAATTTTTGGAGGTGGACCATTATAATATATTGAAAATGAATACTATTGACTAAACCACTCAGGCCTGCCATGTGCCATAAAAGCACAGATCCTGGCTATTTTCATGGGCAGTGTTTCAAAATGGCAATAAGGAAAAGTAGCATTAGTAACTACACTCCACTGCCGAAGCATGGGGAAGTTCAATATACACAGATATGTACTGAAGAAACAGAAAGGTCATTTTCTCCTATATGGTAGCTTGCTCTGTCAAACCCTGTTGTCATGCTCTTTTTAGCACCAAGAGCAAAAATTCATCCCCCGTAAAAAGTAAAAAGTATATAATTCTGCTTTACAGTATGATTTCATGTATTTTCTTGAGGTTGTTGAAAACTACAGAAGATTTTGAAATATGAGGTCAAAATGTTCTCACACATTAATGAGGAACACAGATTTATTTTATTGGATTTAAAGCCCTTCAGTTTCTAAAACAGAGTAGGATTAAGGACACTTGTGTCTTCCATGAGTATCTCATGCACTTGTTCAAGCAGTGAAGGAAATAATTGTATAATTATATTATATTTCCATGTGCACTTTTTTTCTGTATACAGTTTCCAAGGAATTTTCATAGTACACTATTTCTAAATTACTTACTATATCCACTGAGAGTCATCAATGAGGAAATGTAGGCAGGTGGCTATGGAGTGGTGTTCACCCCTGTGATCTTAATATCCATAGATCCTAAATGTTTTTCTTTTTTTTTCTTTTTCTTTTCTTTTTTTTTTTTTGAAAATAAGAGAGAAGCAATTTTTATTTAGTTTTTCATGTGACCTTCATTCCCCTTCATTCCTCCGACACTTTGTTGTGTACATGGTGCTGGGGTTTGAACTTGTGTACTCACGCATGCAAGGCAAGTGCCGTAACCGCCAAGCCACCATTCCAGCTCTGGATCCTAAGGTTTTTTTGTTTTGTTTTGTGTATGTGGTGCTGGGGTTTGAACTCACATACTTGCACATGCCAGGCAAGCGCCGGAACGGCTGAGCTACCACTCCAGCCCGGATCCTAAGTTTTTGATGCAATATTAGACATTATTGGGAAAGTCTTTTAAAAATGCACATTCCCAAGTTATAGCCTGAATCACAATCTATGTAATGGTACATTCACATGCTAATGTTAGAAATTATGATACAGACTTTTTCAGTGGAGCATAATAGTCCTGCAGGAAGTCTTTCAGGATGGTTCAGGCCAGTCACTGTCATAAATACCGCTGCTCTTTTGGAGTGGCATGCTTTAGCCCTCTTGCTTCACCTGGTTAGCTTCCCACTTGAACAATTCTTTAGGTGGGAGGAAACCATGACTCCCCATTACCACACATACCCCAACCCCTCAGGAATACACATTGATGTCACACCTGATGCTTTGGTCAAGTCTCATGACTATACTTGACCCCATAATTCTTTAGTTCAATCAAAGTCCAGTATATGCCCATCTAATCTGCCTAAATTTTTCTGGTCTTGGAGATGCTCTTTGGGCTTGGGAGAAGAAATACTCTCCTGCTTTCTGAGATTAGAAAAGTCAGACATTTTCTATTCCTACAAATTTCTCTAGAAAAGTGGTCTTTCTAAATTGAAGTCTTCTCTGCTATATGCAGATGAGTCTTGCCAGATGAGTGATTAGTTTGTTTACCAAACTAGAAAAAGGAGATGAATTCGGTGATCTTATTTAAAACAGATATTTATCTCTTATTTTTAGCTTTCAGCTTCCCCAACATTTAGGAAAAAGTTATTTTTAACTTTCTATTCCATAGATATTTAAGCTAAGTGAGTTGAGTACAATAATAAAGTGATTCCATGGGCATGTTTACTGTACACACCAATTCCCACCTAACGTGCCACAGAAGCTCATCCATAACTTTTCTGTCCTCCACTCAATCAAAAACAATCTCTAATAGTTTTTACCAATATAATTAATTTTAAATGTTTTTGTTATTCAGGGAAATTTCAAACTGATTGTTAATGCTTTGGTAGCATGATATTAGCCATCGTGGGAGTATTCATACCATGAAAACAGGCAAACAGTAAATATCAGAATTTTTAAAAATTATATATTTCAATTTTTAATCATTCAGAGTAGCAGATTTCATTGTAGTATAATCATATATTGGTATAATACTCTTTGGTCAATTTTACTCCCCATTATTTTCCCTTACCCTCCTATCTTCCCTCCCTCTGGTTCCCTTCCTCTACCCTAAGGATCTCCCTTCCCTTCTACTGTTCATGGCATACTTGTTTTTCTTTGGGGAAAAAAGTCTTCCATATGTAAGAGAGCATATGACACTTCATTCTGCATCTTCCTTCTTTCACTTAAGGTTATCTCCAGTTCTTTCCATTTTCCTGCAAATGGCATAATTCCCTTCTTTACGGCTGAGTAAAATTCCATTGTGTGTATATATATCACATTTCATTATCTTTTCATTTGTTAATGGATGCCTAGGCTGTTTCCATAAGTTGGCTATTGTTAAGTGTGCTACAATAAACATGGGTATACGTGTATCTCTAAAGTATGCTGCCATTAAATTCTTTCAGAAAAATAACAGGAAGTGGTACAACCAGATCATATGGTAGTTTTATTTTTGGTTTTTTGAGGAAACGCCATACTGATTTTTTAGTGGGTGTAACACTTTAACATTCTTAGCAACAGCATATGAGAGTTGTTTTCCCCCTCCCCAGCATTTATTGTTATTTCCATTACTGATGATTACCATTACGATTGTAGGAAGATGGAATCTCAATGTAGTTTTGATTTGATAGCTAAAAACATTGACCATTATTTCATATCACTGTAGATCATTTGTACTTCCTATAATCTGCCATTGAATGGATTATTTATTTGGGGGTATTGAGGTTTTTTGAGTTCTTTATGCATTCTTGATACTAATCTGTTTGAAGAATGGCTGGCAAAAGTTTTCTTCCATTCTGAAAGCTGTCTCAACACTCAGTTGATCATTTCCTTTGCTGTGAGGAAGCGTTTCAATTTGCTATCATCCTACTTATCAATTCTTTTTTTTTATTAGAATATAGAAATACAGTTGAGGGAGAAACATTATCAAAACAGTATCAATCAGTGGATATAAACTTTGTTATTGAGGGGAAAAACCAGATCATGGATAACCACCTTGAATTTTACCTTTTGCATTTTCCCCCAGAAGAGCTCATGCATTGAATGGATAGTTTGTGGAGGAATGACATCGGCTTCTGGGATGGTTCCCCCCTCTTCCCAATTTCCAGTCTCCTATGAGTTCTTCATATACCCTCCCCCTCCCCATCCCCCACCCTACACCTCTGAGAATCCTATTTCCTGAGCTGTAGGAGTCCTATTCAGGAAGTCCTTGCCTATGGCTATATGTTGGAAATTTCCCTAAATTTTCTCTGAGTAGTTGCAAAATTTCTGTATTATACCTAGATCTTGAATTAATTTTAAGTTAATTTTTGTGTATGGCAAGAGATACGGTTCTAGTTTTATTCTTCTACATATGGATATTCAATTTTCTCAGCATTATTTGATTAAAAGGCTGACTTTTCTCTGATGTACTTTCTGGGCACCTTTGTCAAGAAAAAGATAACTGTTTGTGTGAGTTTGTCCCTGTGTCTTCTATTCCATTGATCTAAGCTAGTACCATGCTGTCTTTGTTACTATGGCCCTGTAGCAATTTGAAATTGGGTGTTGTGATACCTCCAGCTTTTCTCTTTTTGCTCAGAATTGCTTTGGCTATTCTGGTGTTTTGTTCTTTTCTATGAATTTTCAAAAATTTTTTTCTAGTTCTGTGAGGAATACCATTGGTGGAGTTGGCTTTGAATTTGTAGAATGCTTTTGGTAATTACGACCATTTTACCACTATTAATTCTGCCTATCCATGAGTGTAGGAAGTCTTTCCATTGTTTGGTGTCTTTAGTTATTTTTTCCAGTGTTCTGTAATTTTCTTTGTTGAGGTCTTTCACCTCACTGTTTAGTTTTATTCATAGGTATCTTATTTTGTATTTTATTGAATAATTTTATACATTATGATTCATTTTTAAAATTTTTATTGGTGCATTATAATTATACTTAATAGCAGGTTTCTTTCTTAGTGAGTTCATTATTGGTGTATGGAAAAGATATTGACTTTTCTATGCTGTTTTTTATTCTGCAACTTTGCTTCTTTTGTTTAAATGCTCTAGAAGAAGTCTTCTGGAGTAGTTTTTAGGGTCTTCTGGACATATGATCATATCTGCAAATAGGAATAATTTGACTTCTTCCTTTTTAGTTATATTTCCTTTATTTTCTTCTCTCACCTAATTTCTCTGGCTACAATTTCAAGAGCTATGTTGAATAAGAGTAGTGAAGGGGCTGGAGCAGTGGCTTAATTGTTACAGTGTTTGCCTGGCATGCACAAGTACACAGGTTCAAACCCCAGCACCATGTACACAACTAAGTGTCAGAGCAACAAAAGCCATGTAAAAAACTCAATAAAAATTGATTTGATCTCTCTTTCTCCCTCTCTCTCACTGTCCTTCCCTCTTTAAAAAAAAAAAAAAGAGTAATGAGAGTGAACATCCTTATTTTGCTCTTTATTTTAGTGGAATTGCTTTCTGCTTTTCCCCAATCAGTCCCAATCAGTATGATGCTGGCTTGGGTTTGTCAAACAGTCCTTATTATATTAAGTTCCTCCTATTCCTAGTTTCTTTAGGGTTTTCATAATGAAGAAATTAGAATTTTACCAAAGGCTTTTTTCTGTATCTATTGAGATAATCCTATGATTTTCTTTTTCCCTTGATCTATTCAGGAGTGTATTATGTTTAATGATTTATGTAACTTGATCTATCCTTGCATCTCTGAAATCAAACCCAATTAATCATGGTGTATGATCTTTTAAATGTACTGTTGAAATTAGTTTCCAAGTATTTTATTAATGATATTTGCAATGTTTGCTAACAACATGATCTGTATTTTTCTTTCCTTGATGTGATCTTGTCATGTTTTGAAATTGGGATGATACTGACTTTATAGTATGAGTTTGAAAACATTCCTTTTTTTTTCAATTTCATGAAATTGTTTGAAAAGCATTGGTATTAGTACTTTAAGGACTTGAAAAATTCAGCTATAAATCTTTCAGGTCCTGAGTTTTTCTTTGTTGATAAGCTTTTTATTAGCGCTTCAGTCTTGTTTCCTGTTATTTGGTCTGTTTAGGTTTTCTATATCCTCTTGTTTTGGCAGGTTGTATGTATCTAGAAATTTATTTCTTTTGGATTTTTCAATTTTGGTGGAAAATAAGTTTCTAAAACAGTCCATAATAATCCTCTGAATTTCAATGGTGTCTGTTCTAATATCCCTGTTTTCCTCTCTAATTTTATTGTGTCTCAGTTTTTTTTGGTTAGTTTAGCTAAGAGTTTTAAAATTTTATTTATCTTTTCAAAGAACCAACTCTGTTTCATTCATCTTTTTATTCTCTAATTTCAGCTCTGATCTTTATTATTTCTTTCCTTTTACTGCTTTTGGACTTGGTTTGTTCTTGTTTTTCTGAGACTTTGATTATGCACCATTAGGTTATTTATTTGAAATCTTTTTGATGTTTTTACATAAACACTTTTGTCCTAGACCTTCCATTGTTGTATCCCACAGATTCTGATATGTTATGTTTCAATTCTTATGTGTCTCTAAGAATTTCTTAAATTTCCCCCTTATTCTTTCAGTAATCCACTTATTCAAAAGTGTGTTGTTCAACGCATCATATTTGTATTTTGTCTGAAGAATTTCTTGCTGTTATTTTCTTGATACTGATTTCTAATTTTATTTCATTAGCATTTGATAAAATGCAAGTAATTATTCAAGTGTCTTTCTTCTTTTTCTGTGTTTGCTGAGGCTTGCTTTGTGGTGTAATACGACATATTTTGGAGAAAGTCTCATGAGCAGTTGAAAAGAAAGTATATTCAATTGGTGTGAATAAAATATTCTGTAGATTTCTCTTATGTCCATTTGATCTAAAGTGTAGCTCAACTCTGTAACATCTTTGTTATTTGGAGAGGGGCTGTATGACCTTTAGTGAGAGTGGTATATCGAAGTCACCCAGTATTGTAATATTGGGGCATATCTTTCCCTGTATGTCAAGTAGTGTTTGCTTTATAAAGTTGGATGCACCAATGTTCAGGGCATATTTATTCACAATTGTTATATTTTCTTGTTGGATTGCTCTCTCTACCAATATTTAGTGATCTTCTTCTCCTTTGATTAATTCTGGCTCAAAGTCTGCTTTTTCAGATTTGAAAATAGCTACTCCTGATTGCATTCAGATTCTGCTTGCATTTGCATTCTATCCTTTCACTTTCAATCTGTGAATGTCTTTGCCAGTGAGGTGTGTTTCTTATAGACAACAAAAAGTTGGATCCTGTCTTTTAATCAGTCTTCTAGTTTGTCTTTTAATCAGAGAATTAACACCATTTACATTCAGTGTTTATATGTATATATGTGCATGTATATATATGTACACATATATGCGTGTATATATTCACGCATATAGATACAGATATAGATATAGATATACCTATGATAGATGGATATCTATATATATAATATTATAGGAAGATATAGACTGATAAGTATGTCCTCCTGTCATTTTATTTTTAAATTTTGATTTATTCATAATCCTCATTTGATTATTTACACCTCTAATGAGATTTATTCTTTCCCATGATTATTTTCATCATCTTCTGTGCATAAGATTCCTTTAAGTGTCATATGTAATGCTGGCTAGGTGCTTATGAATTATTTTGGCTCATATTTATCTCAGAAGGTTTTATTCTATTCTGAAAGACAACTGCGGTCGATATAATAATTTATGTTGGTAATTATTTTCTTTCAGGGCTCAAAATACATCATTCTACACTATCCTGGCCTTCAGAATCTCTCTAAGATTTTTTTCTGTTATTCTGATGGACTCCCCTTCATAGCTGACTTGACATTTCTCTAGCAGCTTTTAAAATCGTTCTTCTGTTGTTATTCTGAATTATTTAAATTTTAACAATAATATATCATAAGGAAGCCTTTCCTTGTTAAGCCTATATGTAGCTCTAAATGTATCTAATGCCTGCATGTCCATCTCATTTCCAAAATTAAGGAAATTTTCAGCTGCTATTTCACTGAATATGTTTTCTATGCCACTATCCTATACCTCTCCTCCTTCAAGACCTATGAAGATCACAAATTCCATCTTTTAATGTTGTCCTAAACCTTTTTATGTCCTTTTCATATTTTTTCTTTGCTGCTGTGTGTCCTAGTTGATCCATTTTATCTTTGAGTCCTGATACTCTTTCTTTTGTTTGAACTAGACTGTTAGTGAGGCTCTCCACTGAATTTTTTATTTGGTTTTCTGTATTTTTCCTTTCCAGGATTCCTGTTTGATTCTTTTTCAGAGTCTCTGTTGGTTTACTGAAATGCTTCTTCATAGTTTATATCATCTTCCTTAGTTCTGTTAATTCATAGATCATTTGGAGAATTTTTAAAATTCTTTGACATTTCTTCCCCTTTGATATCTATGGGTTTGGTTATTGGGGAATTATGAATTCTCAAAGATATCTTCACCTTGTTTTCTCATGTTTTATGTGTATTTATTGAGATTTGTGCATCTGTTGGGAATGGATATATCCTCCCCTATTAAAAGAGGGACTTTTTAGTGAGTAACTTTCTCTTTATGATGTGTCCCAGACTGGGGGTATCTCAGCATCAAACACCCAACGAACACGTTCAAAGTGCTATGTTCAATCCCCAGCAACACTCTGAGGGAAGAGAATAACCACCATTAGCAGGGACAACTTGAAAGCAAACCTTATAACATATAATAACAACTTATGAAAATGTTCTCAAAATTCCACTTACTGAAAAGAAGAATTACACAGAATAATACAGAATATGTTAAACAACGGTCAATAAGGAATGTAAAATTAACATTAAACTATAGAGAACACAAAAAGAAAAGTGACAGAAGGAAAATCAAAAGAAAGAAAAAAAAGAGGGGTGGCTAGAGAAAAGAAATAAAAATGAGAATTTGAAGAAATAATAGATGATGGGGGAATATAAAAATAAGAAAGCTACTATAAAACTGTTAGAAGAAAAATTAGGACCAATACTCCAGCATAGGGGAGTAGGCAATGACTTTCTCCACAAAACTCCCAAGGTGAAAGAATTAAAGTCAAGAATCCATGAGTGGGGCACCATTAAAATGAAAAGCTTTTGCTCAGCCAAGGAATTGGTCAAAACCATCAAGAGAGAACCTACAGATTGGGAGATAATCATGGCCTGTGATTCCTCTGACAGGAGACTAATATCCAAAATTTATAAAGAACTCAAACAACTTAACATAAAAAATAATAAATAATCCAATCAATAAATGGGCCAAAGGGCTAAAGAGAAGCTTCTCAAGAGACAAAATTGAGCAAGCCAATGAATGCATGAGAAAAGGTTGTAAATCACTAGTAACCAGAGAAATGCAAATCAAAAGTACATTAAGATTTCACCTTAGTCAGATTAACAAAGATGAAAAATATAAACAATAACAGATGCTGGAAGGGTTGTGGGGAGATAGGAACACTAGCACACTATTGGTGGAACTGCAGGCTAGTCCAGCCACTCTGGAAAGCAGTGTGCAAACTCCTCAGAAAATTAGGGATGGATCCACCATATAACCTGGCTATCCCTCTTCTGGGTGTTTTCCAGAGAGCTAGAATCAGCACATTATAGTGCCATGACAAAATCAATGTTCATAGCAGCTCAATTTACAATAGCTAAATTATAGGATCAATCCTGTTGCTCGTCACTGAATGAATGGATCCAACAGCATGGGGTATGTACATATATGCAAATGCATACACACACAATGGAGTTCTACTCAGCAATTAGAAAAAATGATATTATGGCATCTGAAAGTAAATGGATGGCAATGGAAGAAATTATGCTGAGTGTAATCAGCCAAACCCAGAGACTCCGTGGTCAAATGTTTTCGCCGAGGCAAGAGCAAAATCCAGGCTTGGGTAAATGGTTAAGCCCATGCACTAGACTCACCAAAATCAAGGGAACACATAATCTAGGGGAACCACAGACATGTGGTGGAGGGAAAGGAAGAGGAGGGAGGGAGGGGAAACAGAGGGATGATTGGGAGGGGGAATCAATAATGCAGCTTACTCTTTATTCCCCTGAGAAGCCACATACACTTAAGCAATTACTTAATTCTGGAAAATAAACACACACACACACACACATATGTATACATATGTATGTATATATGTATAAAAAACATTTCTATCTGTTATAGGGGCAAATATAGGAAAGTCAAGAGACTGGGGTGTGAGTGCAGTGGGAGTGATTCTGGATTAGGATCAGGGGCCTATCATATTGTTATTAAATATGCATCTATGATTATACAACAACTCAACTCCTAAATAATATATTTTCTAATAAAGGAGCAAAAAAGTAAGAAAGAAAAATAAAAGAATAAATCCAAGTAACAAATTAATTTTAAAGATGGAATAAAAGAACAAAGTTGTATAAAAGTATGCTATGGGACTGGAGCTGTGGCTGGAGCACTTGCCTGGCATGCATACACATACACAACAAAGTGTTGGAAAATATAGGCCAGATGAAAAACTGAATAAAATTGATTCTCTTTCTCTTGAAAAAAAATATGCGATAACAAATAAGGGAACTGAAATAAACCAACAGAAACAATATCAGTAAATTAAAAAATGACATTAAAAATGCTAAAATTCTTCCTTGCCAAGGATTTTAAGATGGAGGGAACTCTTTCAGGAATTTCCAATTGTGAAATGTACCAGGTGTTGGTGTTGGAAAATTTCATGCAGTTGTCCTCTCAATTTCTGGGTGTGGAGGTGGTGAGCAACTCAGTCAACCCTGTGCAGAGGTAGAGCATTGCATGTTTACTCTTTTCCATGTGTAGATCAGGAACCTGGTGCAGGAGAAGGAAGTGGAGGAGGTGGGCGGAAGGATAGGTGGCTGAGAAGGAGGAGAGGAAGAACAGGACGCAGAGCAGCACCAGCAGGTAGCAGTTTCCGAATCAGCTAAGTTCAGTCTGCTTTTCTCTTTTACCACTAAGCAATTCCTTTCCCATTGTGTCACCCTTCCCTGCTGCCCTATGTGTAGGTCACAAAGGCAGGGTCATGACTAGCTCTTTCTCACTCTGCTCCAGGAAGTGGACTCTGGGTTTCTCCAGGTCTTGTCTGATATTGAATTTCAGTGTGTTCCCTCATTCACCCACCTCACTGCATACCTGTGCCCCAGGAGCAGGATCTCGCTCCTTGCTTCTCCTAAGCCATCTCCATCTCCCCAGGAAAAATCAGGGATTTGGTGGAGGGGAGATCCAATTTGCCAGTAAAGGTCATAATAAAATATTTAATTTAAAACTATCTCTAAGATTTGTACATTGCACTGTAAGTACAAATGTTATGTAAGCAAGATGTTGATTTTTTTAAAAGCTTAATAACTTCCTCTTCCTCTAGCCCTAAAACTATGGCTAGCTTTGAACTTGGAGGCCTAGAATGAGAGAAAAGAGCATAAGAAGCCTCTTCTATAGTCTCCTTTCTTGATCTTGCAGTCCTTGTTTCCTGTTTAGTAGCTGCTATCTCTTTCTACAATGGTGTCTTAAAGGAGAGGAGGTTAGGGAAAAAGCAGTTTCAGGGGGTTGTTGCAGTTGTTATCTGAAATCGGCTGTCCCAATTTGGTGGATGTAAAATTATTGTGCTCTTTCTCCTGCGGTGCCTCTTGAGGTCAGAGTTGTCAGACCCAAGCCCTCTTACTGCTGGTCCCTGGCCACTACTATGGCCTGCTCCTTGACTCAGAGGGCCCAGCCTTCTGCAGGCGCTCCTCTTACATGAGATCCCTTTTAAAATGACCCCTTCCACTTCCTGTATACTTGCCATCTCCCTCCATCTTCTCCCTCACAAAGCAGTACTTGCAGCCCTCTATCTGCTATCACTCAGTACTCGCCTGTCCTTGGCTTTGAAGGAGTGAGTCAGCTACTGCTCCCTGTGCCCTCCAGGCTCCAGCAGCACAGGTCAGTGTGTCTGAGTCAGTCTCTCAAAGCATCTCTTCCACTTGGACTCATTGTGTAAGAATCTCCCAGGTCTCTCTTGTTGGGGAAAAGAATTCAAAAAGCATAAATACTCTTCTCCAAAAATGTCTTTCCGCAGTTTCTTCTTATAATGTGGTGGTGAGTAGTGATCCATTGGATTATACAAGATGCATGGCACCTGAGTATACCCCACGTACACGGTCTAATTAATAACTTGCTTTATAATATGGAGAGTCAGTGGTACTCATTATTCTAGATTTTTAGTGACTTTGTAGTAATACCAAGATAATAAGAAGTATTATCTTTAACATATATCTATAAGTATGTTTAAGTCTATACATAAAATATCTTGGGCAATACTTATACACACAACCTCTGGAGAAAACATTCGGGGGGATATATGTGCTTCTTTATTATGTTCTGTAGGATATATATTTATACTATGGATGTATTGCATTATTTAAAAAGAAAACAATGGTTCTGGTGCTCATTCAGTTTGGGGAAGCACTGACAAGATCAAAGACTTTCCAAGAAGATGCTCTTATCTTGTCAAAGAACTTCTTACAACTTGCAACAATTTCATCATTCATGTTTCTCTTCACTGGCTGCTTCGCTCAGTACACGGTAATGTCCAAGGGCTGATTGTAGTTGTTACTTGTATATTCCTAGCCTTAATTCCTTATTAGATGTTCTTTGTTGAAGCAAAAGAAAGAAACAAAAAGAGGAGCTAATAGAAATAATTACCAATAGTAGGTAATATGGCAGAGAAGGGAATTGGAACACTTTACAATGTATATTTGTTATTTAATCTGGGGATTTGGACAATGTATTTCATTCTAGAGTTTTTGAAAAAGGAAACTAAAATACAAGGAAAGACTTTGCATGTTGTTTGATGTAGTGACACATGCACAGACACATATAAAACTTTCCAATCTTTTGGTATGTTTGACTATTTCATAATTTGAAATTTCTAAGGAAAAGATAAGATAAAAGCTACAGGTGATATAATAGTTGAAAGAAAATTTTCTGAGCAGTCAGAACAACAATAGATCCATTCTACCTTTGTGTCCCAGGCTGACATCAATCACTAGGCATGTCTTAATTTGTAAAAGGAAGATAGTTGTAATTACATACTCCTTACAGAATTATGAAGTAACATGTGCTAAAGTATCTTGTAAAATATAAGATGATTCAGGTGTTAATAATTTTTCTTCACAGTTCAAATTCCTTAAATTGAAGGACCATACTTTATTCTTGTTAACACACATGTTCGGTTTTGTTTTATTTGGTGCAAGGGATTGAACCCAGGGGCAATTAACCACTGAGAAACATCCCCCGCTCTCTTTTGTTTTATGTTTTATTTTGAGACAAGGTCTTGCTAAGTTGCTTAGGGCCTCACTAAGTTGCTGAGGCTGGCTTACAACTTGCAATTGATCTCCCTCAACCTCCAGGGTCACTGGGATTACAGACATGTTTCGCCACACCACCCTTTATTCTCCCTCATATATTCTCTATCTTTTATCTCTGAATCTGGCTGTGGGACTCTGTCTTCATTTTCTGGATATATATAAGGTTTTTTCAAAGTTGGCAATACAAAAATAATCTTCACAAGGGAAGGAGTGGCTACCCAGTGTGGCCATGACTTTGGTTCTTCTGAGGTTCACCATCCCTATGGGAATGTTTGTCAATCTTGGCTGCTATCACCTCAACAGCCTCAAGGGACACTCCTCTCTCTTCATGTGGCTTCAGTGTACATCCATATCTTCCCTTATTGCATTTAGACTGGTTGGTAACAAGCCAAGCCATTAAACTAGGTCTTTGCTAAATACCTAGTGATAGCTTTAACTAAAAACTTGGAGTTAGCAAGAAGTAAGAGGAGGAATGGATGGGCATGTTTTAGTCAGCGTTTTCATTGCTACAACCTAAAAATCTGACAAGAACAATTTTAGAGAAGGAAAAATTTTGTGTTGGACCTCATAATTCAGAGGTTTCAGTAGATAAACAGCCAGCTCCGTTCTTCAAGGCTCAAGCTGAGCATAGAAGGGTGTGGTGGAGGAAAGCAGATCAAGATTTGACCATCAGGAAGGAGAAAAAGACTGAGCTTACTTCATCAAATATAAACACCAAAGGCACACCCCCAGTGATCCACCTCCTCCAGCCACACCCTGCCTGCCTGGAATTACCATTCAGTTAACCACCATGAGGAAATTAATTTACTGATTGGGTTAAGGCTTTCATGAATGAATTATTTCACCTGTAAACCTTCTTGCGTTGTCTCACACATGAACTTCTGGAGGATCTCATATACAAACTGTTGGAGTCTGACCATTCTATTTCATCAGCTGCCCTAGAGTGAGCTTGTGACAATTATTGGGGTCTGACCTTCACCTCCATTTCATCAGCTGCCCTAGTGTGATCTTATGACTATTTGCATAAGCTCCTTCTGGAAGGGCTGCTAGGTCGTGCTTTGTTAAAAATTAGGGTGGGTTAAAATGTCTTAATGACAGGTTATTCCCTAGTTTTTGTCTGTACCCTAGTTTTTTTTGGTCTGTACTGAAATCTACATAACACCTGGCAACTCCCTTAGAAGGATTATTGATTCCTTGGCTGTCTCCCCTCCTCCTCTATAAAAACCCGTGTGCCTTAGTAATAAATGGATTCTGAGCTGCCATCAGCTGCGTGTGGTTGCCTCGTTTCCCCGGCTGGGAGGGAAGGGGTCCCTGGACGAGGGGGGACCCGGGTTCCAGCCGTCGGCACTCACCCTCCTCCTGATCGGCTCCCGGGGGGCAATCTAGCTCCTCACAGATGGTGCCCCTCGTGAGGAATATCGCTCACACTCCCGCCGTCAGGACATTGCCCGCCAGGAAGAAATTCTGGCTCCGGTGAGTTGCCCCCCCGTGCCCTGGTTTTAGGGCCACATCTTTTTCCATTTAATTTCTCCCTATTCGGCTGTGTAAGCCCCCGCCCTGGTCTTAGGGCCCCGCTTTTTTCCTTTTAATTTCTCCCTAGTCGGTTTCGAAAGCCCCCGCCCTGGTTAGGACCACACTTTTTTCCAGCGCCCAGGTATTAGGGCCCCAGCTTCCTTGCTTTTAATTTCTCCCTCTACGGCTTCGAAAGCCCCCGCCCTGGTCCAAGGGCACTCTCTCCTTTTTAATTCAAGTGCATAAGCCCAACGCCCTAGCCTTAGGGCTCACTTTCTTTATCTCAGCATTCTTGGGCTCCTTCTCTCTTCCCCCTGTTCCCCATCCCTGCCCTAACTAGGCCCCTCGGAGGACGGCCCAGGCTTGCTGGGTCGTTCTGCCCGTTCCTCGCTCTGGAGTGCAGCGGGGAGCGACTCCTCTTCCCCGGTCCCCAACCCTGTCCTGCCAGTGCCCGGTTCCCAGTGTCCAGCTGGCTTGTAATTAGCAAATTGCCTGACCGCATGACTAAGCTATTTGGCTACTCATTTGTTACAATTGGAGAAAGGTGTTTGCACTGTACCCTATGGCCTGCTAAAGGTGGGTCACCTTCTCTCTGGAGCTTGCTGCATACCACATCAGCCTCTGACCCTCGGGGCAGCCGCCCCGCCCTATGGTATTCTTGGGAGCCTGGGGGCTAGAGCGATGGCTGAAAGGTTACAAGGCTCCCTTCTCTTAATTTTAAAGGACGTCCACTAATTCAAACCGGAGCTTCATTCTCAAGTTATGCCAGGTTCATCACCAGCCTGCATAACCCAAAAATGCCCTAAAAAAGCCTCATTCTATCATTTTGCAGCTTAGCTCCTTTGTAAAAGGGAAGGAGATACCAACTAATTGTCTGCTCGATAGACATCTGTTACAATGCAAATTACAAGAGCTAACGCCTAAACCGGCTTGAGAGAAGAAAGAAAAAAAAATGTTACTTTTAAATTCAAGCGGCTAAAGGCCTAAGGAAAAAGCCAACTGCTCCAAGTTAAATCCTAAGGAGTTTTCTCTTCATTTGGAGGTGGTCAACCAATAGAATGTTCTATAAATGTTTAAAGCATTTCATTCAGTACTTCTAGGATTTTTCTCCAATGGAAAAAGATGGTTTAAAATTTTATAATATCCTGAGGTTTCATGGATAACCTAAGTTAATGATATCTTGATTTAGTTTCTATAAGGTGACACTTGTTTATTAAGTTCTATAAGGTAACATACATTTGGGTTTATTAAATGTGCTTTTACAGATTGGAAATTAAAAAGATAAGTTAAGATTGCTTTAATCTGGGTCTTCACTAAAAGAAAGAAACGTTGTTAAAAACTAAAATTCTAACAGGTGTAATTCTATATGTAAAGAGTACAAAAGATTTAAAGTGATTATAAAAACATTAAAAGTTTCATAAAGATTAAATACAGATTTTAAAAAATGTCAAGGCATTATGGATCGTGCACATCTCACCATCAAAAATTATCTGCTTAAAAACAAAAAGGGGGAGTATACTACCCCATGAGACCTACTTAATCATATCTTTATTCTTAAAATTTTTAAACTTTGAATGTTAACAAGAATACCCACAGCCAAACACCATTGGCATCCTAGTGGCCGACCCTATACACAAGTCATGTAAATGGATCCCATTGATAACCAAAGGCATGGACCTGACCTTGTCTTAATCTGGGGTCGAGGTAGTATTTGTGTTTTTCCACAGAAAAATGATGGTCCCCGAAAGATTCCGGAACAACTTGTGCATCAGCTTTCTGCTTCTGTTGGGACATCAAAATGACACGGAGTCCTACTGAGCTTTGTTCCTGCTAGAAGGAATGTCCTGACTCCTCCCTCCTCCGTGTCCCTGCAACAATTCCTGTTCCAGTGAAAGTAAAGGTGAATGCCCAGAATGTTCAGCTCTATCAAACCTGAAGGGACTTTGGATTTAGAGTGGCTATTATGACAGCCATTGTGGCTGCAGCTACAGCTGCTGTTGCTGAGGGACTGGCTATACACCATTCAGTGGCCACAGGGACAGCGGTGAATAGATTGGTTGAACAAACTGCAACTGCCCTAAGGACTCAATAACAAATTAATGAACATTTGCAAGCAGGCATAATGCTGTTAATTGCTGTATGATATTTCACATGTCTTGTTCCCCACTGTTCAAAGATATTTGTGTAACACCTGTTTCTTATACTATGCAGAATTTGTTTACATCTATATCTCAACTAAGTGAGATGGTGAGGGGTCCTTGGAACAACAAGTTTAGGAATTTAACCACTTTGTTAATTAGAATAATTAAGGCTCTAATTGAGACCCAAGTTCCACCTATGTCTTTATCTGGCTTGGCTACCTGGATGTCAAAAGCCCTTAACCTGTTTAAAGATTGATCTGGCCTTGCCACCTGGATTGGAATTTTCCTCATTTATCACTCTTGCAGCTGATGGCAGCAGCAACAGACTCATAGCAGCAAAGGCAAGACCCCCCCCAAAGTATGATTTCATGTGTTGAAGGAGACATGAGTCCTTGAATCAATGACAGGTAAGATGGAATGGATGCGTTACTAACCTAAGCCAGGGAAGCAACCATGCTGTTGCTCATCCCCATGACGGGTAAAGAGGGTTATCGCATTCCACAACCTAAGACAGATCCTGGACGCCTTCAAAAAATTAAAAAGGGGGAATTGTTGGAGTCTGACCTTCATTCTATTTCATCAGCTGCCCTAGAGTGAGCTTGTGACAATTATTGGGGTTTGACCTTCACCTCCATTTCATCAGCTGCCCTAGTGTGATCTTATGACTATTTGCATAAGCTCCTTCTGAAAGGGCTGCTAGGTGGTGCTTTGTTAAAAATTAGGGTGGGTTAAAATGTCTTAACGACAGGTTACTCCCTACTTTTTGTCTGTACCCTAGTTTTTTTGTCTGTACTGAAATCTACATAACACCTGGCAACTCCCTTAGAAGGATTATTGATTCTTTGGCTGTCTCCCCTCCGCCTCTATAAAAACCCATGTGCCTTAGTAATAAACGGATTCTGAGCTGCCATCAGCTGCGTGTGGTTGCCTCGTTTCCCCGGCTGGGAGGGAAGGGGTCCCCGGACGAGGGGGGACCCGGGTTCCAGCCGTCGGCACTCACCCTCCTCCTGATCGGCCCCTGGGGGCAATACAGCTCCCAACACAAACTGTAACAGGGAAGTAGGTATAGAAGGAAAACAAGGCCAAATTTGATACACACACAAAAGAAGGATAAGCTAGTATGGGAGTAGCTGGACCAAATCTGACTGTTTATAAAATGTTACTATATCTCTTCACAGATCCCAGATCCTTCCCAGCCTAGTGATTAGTCCTCTTCCATGTAGCAGACTCTGTGTTCTCATACACAATCAGAAGATACCCTCTGAAACATGTTTAACAACTCAAATTCATGTAAAAGAAGACACACATGTACTCACACATCCAACTATATTTTTAATTCAGATTTAACATAATTTAAAGACCAAGAACATTTCCAGACTATTCATCAGATAGGGTAGTACTGGTATCTTACAAACTCAAAAAATTTAAGGCAATGATAATCTTCAGAAAAATAAAATTATTCATTTGAATTTGATATTCATAGCATGATCTATATTAAACATGTTTTCAAAGAAATTAATGCATAGACTTATATGAAGAGTTGCATTTTGTGATCTTCTGTGATATAAAAACATGCGCCCATTTTCCAGCTTAAGCAAAATTTAAATACAAAGGAGATGGAAAAAGCCCTTAATTTTTTCCTTTCCTGGGGTTCTATAAAGTTCAAATATTTCTTATAAGTTATTACATAAAATTCAATTTAAAAAATTGTTTTTGTCCCCAGGGAGAAATTTTTCCTTCTCTATTTTCTTATTTAATTAATTAATATTTTTTACAGAGGTGGTCCTAAAACTCAGGAAATGAAACAAGATAGAAAAGATGTATAAAGGCTCTTGAGGTACAAATGACCTTGGGCACAGATCAAAAAAACATTAGAGCCATTATTATTATAGGAGAATGAAACAGGGGTTTCATAACTCAATTAGTGAAAAAGAAATAAACTTTCCATTCATTGCCAACAGATTCAACATTATGAAATGAACCACTTTCTAATATGGGTCTATAATGAATTATGTCCAATTATGTAATTTTAAAACTCTGTCATGAAGAAACAGAGATCAATGATTATTTAGAAAAAAAATCCAAAGTTCAGTAGGGAAATGTGTTCTCTCTACTCATTAAAAGAGCTCAGTATGTATTACACTTTTTTATCAAAGCTTTGTAGTTATACATAGTAGTTTCGTTGCAAACATTTAATCAGTCCAAATGGTCACTCCTTAAGGATGTATTTTTTATTCATTTTCAAACAATCTGTCCTGCTTAAGATTCTTTGACTGTTGAATAAATGTGAATACAATCTAATAGCATCTAAGCAGTTGGAGATATTATATTATTCCCTACTTATTTATGTTCTAAACGTATCTTATAAGCACATATTACATACCAGCCTCCATGGTATGAAAAATATCACAGCCTCTATGAAAACTACTAAGTAATAGGCAAAATGACTAAACATGTGGCTATAATATAATACAATAGGTACTATAATTGGAGAGTTGCAGTATTCTATGGAGGGACAGGACAGAAGCAACTAAACATGTCCTGGGGTCTGTGAGTGTGGAAGGGATTCCAAAGTGCTCTTGAAATTAATGTGTAACTCTTCCCCCACCTCATGCTATTTTTTCTTTTTCTGTATCATATCTTATTATAAATATCAATATTTTCCTTTCCAACCTTCCTAGTATTAGTTCCCTCACAATTTCCAGAGTTAGAATCAACATAGGATTTGAGATACAGTCATCCTGTCACTAAGACTCACTTCATTCATATCCACAATGTGTTTCCAAAGCGCCCCACTCTTAATGCCTTGTGGGGTATTAATCTTGTAGTCTAAGATTAGATTCAAAACTTGATTTTTCTGAGGACAAGTA
This sequence comes from Aplodontia rufa, assembly GCA_004027875.1. Taxonomy (NCBI): domain Eukaryota; kingdom Metazoa; phylum Chordata; class Mammalia; order Rodentia; family Aplodontiidae; genus Aplodontia; species Aplodontia rufa. The sequence continues at coordinate 44,635 of PVKS010012602.1, forward strand.
ATAACTGTGCTGCTTAAAACAAATAGCCTCTTACAGTCACACGATGTTCATCTTCACAATGAAGCAATCTTCTAAGGATGTTGCACAGAGAAATGTAAGTAAAATGGTGTATAAATACAGACTTGGTCAAACCAAATGGAATATTATTATCAAAGGAATGGATGAACAACACCATCCAGTTTGCTTCACTTGGAAGGTATTTAGGAGACTTAACCTTGAAATATATAAAAACCTATGCTGTGACTACACTGTATCCAAAATGAATGAAAATACAATTCAGACAGATGAGTCAATGTTGTTCAGCAATTTTTTATTTTTAATGAAGTTTGTTCGTGAAATGTAAGTATCTGAACATGACGGACTTTGGAGGAATATTTTTAAAATGGCTGTATGTGTACATGTGCCCAACTCTTTCCATTTATATAGTTTATTTCAGGATAGAAGAGTTTTTTACCACGTGAGTCCTGGAATCAGGTTAGCTGGTATTTAAATGTGGCCCAGAGAAGCTTTCTCTTAAAAAAAAAAAACCATGGAGTGGACTTATATAATAGCTCAAAACACTCAGAGATGGATTTACATATAATTATCCACATTTTTATTCCATAGCTAAACGTGACTGATTGTGCTGCTCTTTATTTTCCATCATCTACAACTAAAGCATCACCAAAGAAGCCTAAAACTCAAAGGAAAGATGATCTGACAAGAGTGAATTTCCATGTTCCCTTGCATTTGGGCCCTTGAACCAGGACCTAATGTGATAATCCAATCTTGTCTAATAGTATTTCCAGACAGTGAGTCACCTTTCAGCACAAACTTTTGGAAGAGTATACTTTAAATTATAAAAAGCATTATTTATTTTTCTTTTGTGTGTGTACGTATATATATATATATATATATGGATCTTGTAAATTTTCTCATAAAAATAATTTGAATTTCCTTTTATGTGGCCAAGATAATGCTCAGTTCAAGGCATTTCAAGGAAATTACATGTTTCTATTTTGATTATTGACTAATTTGGTCACTCTTCAATTAAGTGTTTATTGAGGAACTGGTATATGCCCGATACTATTTGTTTATTTATTTGAAGTACTGGGGATTGAATCCCATGGTGTGATACCATTGAGCCACATTCCCATCCTTTTTTACTTTGAGACAGTCTTGCTAAGTTACTGAGGCTGGCCTTGACCTTATTATCCTCCTGCCTCAGCCTCCTGAGTTCCTGGGATTACAGGTGTGGGTCACTGCACCTGGCTTGCCACGGTAAAGGGTCATTTCACATAGCCCTCTTGACACTGTGTGGTACATATCACTCCCTATTTTAAAGGCAAAGCTATTTGGGCAGAGGCAAATTAAGAAGGATTCTGCTGAAAGGATAATGAGGCTTTCTGTCAACCTTGTCTTCATGGAGTAAGTTTGCTCATCTAAGCACCCTGAGCAGTAAATGTCAAAACCTGTTTTGACGTTTCCAATGTGGAAAGATTGTTTGGAGTCACTGTGTTATGGCTGAGGAAGCACAATTAGATTTCCATATTACACTGCAGTGCTGTTAGAATCAAGGAGTGAGCTAGGAATCAACTTAACTGGGGCTAGAGAATTTGCCACCTAGTGGTAAGGTTTAGCAAAAATTTTGGAGTCCGTTGTTTATCCAGGCAAGACAACTGGCTTTAAATTGTACTGGTCTGAGCTCCACGTGGGGTCCCAGCTTTGCCTAAACACCTCCAATGATCAGGGCAGACACATTCTCAAGATGCTGAATTACGAGGCAGAGTTTCTAGGGAGGACAAGAAACCACTTGGGCTCTCCCTTTCTTGAGGAAAGGGCAAAAATACACTCTTTGGTCAAATGCTGCTGCCTTCCATGAAAGGCATAATGCTTTGTATGCAACAAAACCATGCAGGCACATCCTTCAGAAAGACACTGCAAGAAGTAGACTGAATTAAGACTTAGAGGCTTCTGGAGGCATGAATTCCCTGCCCTGTTGTTTCCCTGGCTTTCAAAAGGGGTATTGGCAAATACTTAACTTCTTGGCATGCTACATTTTTAACTTACAAAAAGTAAATTTCAGTATGTCTCACCAAGTGACAAAAGTAAAGTGTTTTGGAATTTTCAAACTTCAGACTTCAGAAGTTGAAGTCTGAAAAATTATGAGACTTTAATTGCCATGCAAGAAGTATATCATTTCTAAGTTGTGTGTGTATGTGTGTGTGTGTATGTGTGTGTGTGTGTGTGTTTCATTGTCTCTTACAACCGGATTCTGCCACTGAAACACTCGTAATATTGAGGATTGAACTCAGGGTGAGATTTTATTTTGGAGTGGGAAAGAACTGGGTCTCTTATTCTCTGAGAAAGTGCATGTGGTTGTTTGCTCCATGAGGGTCTGTGAGGCAGATGGGAACTCCTGATGCACACCAGGCAACTGCTCTTCAGCAAGGAAAACAAAAACCCAGGTGCAGAATGTGTCGCTACAGTGCAGATGGACCTTCTAGGGTGTCCACTGTTTACAGGAAAAAGGAACAGAGCTCTCATCATCGAGTGACCACTCTTCCTGGGGATCCATTTCCCCCAGCTGGTCTCAAGCAGAGTATCCCCTCCAAAGACCCAAGCAGCAGCTGTTAATGACCTCCGCCCCTTCAAAGGGAGAGGCTGGGTGGCTGCTTTCACCAGGTCAAGATGTGCTAATTACTTAAATGTGGAAAATCAGAGTCTATATGCTACAGCAGAATTTCTATAGCCTATTCAACCCCTGAAATCTTTCTTCTCATCCTGCGATCTTTTTAAGGACAACAGTTTACATCTGTTTCTATAATGTACTAGCATCTTTTCCATCCAGTTGAAAGTTTTCAGCTGCCAGTTGTACCTGATACATGCGAGGATTGTGAGAATGAAAAGCAACCACAGGAAATGGGATTTGGGAGAAGAGAAGAGCCCTCAGGAGATCTGCTGTATGCCAGGGGCATGTCTGTCTTTATAGATGTGGCTTCATCTGGCCGTCAGAACTCGTAGAAGTTGTGCACGGTGTGCAGGCATGGAAACCTAGGCTCTCCAAACTCTTCTCTCCCGGGGCATCTTTTACAATGCCAGAGTAATCTTCTCAACACAACTCTGATTATTTCATATCCCAGTGCCCTTCTTTTGTCTAGTAAATGAAGTAAAAACTCCGCCATGGGCCTTTTGAGATGTGGTCTCAGCCTGACCTTCCCACTGTCTTCAGTTCCTCGCTGATACCGACCTCTCCAGCTCTACCCCAGGTTTCTGTCCTTTATTCAATGAAGTCTTCATTAAGACCCATCAATCTTACCCTTTTCTTTTTCTTTTTTTCCTTCTCACAAGTCTCTCCAACCATACTTCACAGATCAGCACAAAAATCATCTCCCTCATAAAACATTTTTTCTACTTTTTATATGTATTAAACTTGTTACAATCCTTACATTAAATTTGAAATTCTTATCATAGTTCATTTAAGATATTGAACTATCTATGAAAAGTTCATCTATCTACGGAAAAGCTCATCAAAATGCATTGTGATAATTCCCTCCATGGAACACTAAATTGGGCATAATGTAATGAGAATTTAAGAAAAGAGGTGATTTTTGATCACTTCTGAGCAGTATTGAAAAAGAGAAAAGAATACTGAGTCAGATAAAATAAGCATGGAGATTATAATATAAAATTGAATTTCCAAGTAAATATCTAATGTTATTCTGTTTTTTATCTAGAATCATGGACATCAAAGGTTTTCAAATATATGTATGCTGTAGGAATGAAGGAAGTGAAGGAAAATAAATACTGCAACCCTACAAATGATACAATCCTATTTTTAGTCTCATTTTATTCATGAGCCATCTTTCTTTCCCTCCTTCCTTTTATTTCTTTCTCTCCTTCCTTTTATTCTTCCTTCTCTTCTTGTTTGATTCCTAATATTATTTTACAGTTTTTTTTAGTTACCAAGAGTATAGAATAAAGAGTATAGAGTATAATCAAGAGTATAGAGTAAAATCAGCTTAACCCAGAGATCTAAGGGTCGATTGTCTCCACTCATCTGTGGAGGTGGGGTCTAGACCCTGGACAATGAGAAAGTTGGTCTAGTAGTATGAGGTAAATCCAGATAAGATGTAATGCTTTACAATCTAATACTTTTTTTAGAGTTATAATGGGAAGGGGAAGGGAGGGATAAGGGAGGGTAATTGGGGGGGGCACTCCTGGGGATAATTGCAATATCCAGAATGTATACATATTTTATACATATTTTATATTATTTTGTTAAAATCTTGTAAGGTTGCTCAAAATAAAAAAAAATTAATAAAAAAAAGAAAAAGAAGAGTATAGAATAATAACTGTTTTCCAGTGTTACACATCAAACAATTCATCCTGAATCTTCAGGGAAGTAGTTTGCTTAAATAGGATGTTAAGGGGCTGGCGCGGTGGCTCAGCGGTTTCAGTGCTTGCCTGGCAAGCACGAGGACCCGGGTTCAAACCCCAGCACCACGTACACAACTAAGTGTTAGAGCAACTAAGGCCATGTGAAAAACTAAATAAAGTTGTTTCTCCCTTTCTCTGTCTCTCTTTCTCTCTCTCTCACTGTCCCTCTCTCTTTAGAAATAAAAAAATAGGATGTTAAAAAGTGATAAGAGTGAAGATCTGTTAACAAAATATATACAAGTATGTTGTGAGGGCCAAACAGATTTATTTAGCAGTATAGAAAACAATCCTATTAGAAATTTGGAGTACAAGCAGTAATTTCTGGGATGCCACACTATATTTTGATTCTCTTCAGTACATACAAATCAAGATTAAGAAGCAAATTTTTATGCATATAACTCAGATCCACATGCCTTACAGCAGAAAATAAGTACTATAAGCAATTGACCATATATTCCCTCTTATTCCCATAATGAATTTGCCTGATACACAATTTAACACTAAAATTTTGTTCTAATTTAGCCTTTATAATAAGAAGGACCAATTCTGACAGTTGACATTGTAAATCAAGTGAAACAGAAAATAAGTCATAAAAAAAAGGAGCCATCCAGTTAAATAAGGTTTTTAAAAAGGTACATGTTCAAGAGTCACTTTGCGCCCTTAGCTTTTTGTCTGAAGTATTCCCAGAGGGAGAATCACCCTCCTTTCCCACCCACCAGCACCCTCCTCACATCCCCCATTTGTCAAGCCATTTGTCAGCACACAGCAACACCCCAAATGCCTGGACTCTGTCACATTCTCATATGGAAAGCAAAGCAAAGTTGTCTAGAGCCACTCACAGAGCCCTCTCCATACCATGAACAGATTCCAGCCTACAGGAGCCTCGCCGCTCCTGAACCCTGCGCATATTGCAGAACAGTCTGCAGAGTGAACACACCTCCATCTACAGCATCGTTTTGAAAAAGAAGTTATAAAAGAGTCAAGAAACAGGAGTGGAGACCTAGCTCTGAGTGCCTCCAGGGCTCAGTTTCTTCTTCTTTATGTTAGACAGCATCTGAGCCAGATGGTCTTAAGGTCGTTTCCAGCTCAACCTCTCTATAATATAAATAAAAACATCTCCAGGCTGTGGTTTACTTTCTCAATGGCATAGTTAAGATGCCAGGATTCAACAAGCAAAAGTATACTAACTTTTGAGTTATTTGCCCTAAATCGGAAAAAGTTTGAAGTACACATTAATGTGTGCTTTGGAATTTTGCTTTGTCTTCTTAGAAATTTTGAAACAAATATATATTTTTTAAATCTCCAAAAGGGATACTACGTGCTTATATAGCAAAGAAGGGACTTGACTTCCATTTAGCACACACTGTGACTTAGACACTTTAAGTAAATACCCAGAAGAAGCAGGGTATCCAAAGCAGTCACTATCTAAGCATTGACAGTTCTGAGTATTTTCATAGGGGCTTCACTTGTCTTGGAGATGAGCAGGCTCAAACAGCCTGCCTCGCACTGATCAGATAGCTGTCACATGTTAGGTACTTTTCTTGCAGCATCAAATGCTAAGCAGAGCATCATTACTCCCGTTTTATGAGTTAAGGAAACTGAAGTATGGAAATATTGTTTAACTCACCCAAATTAATACAGATTTAACAAAGAGGCAGAGCTAGATGTTAAACCCTGGTCTTTTTGATTATAAAACTTGATTGCCTCAATATTTCAGTACTTAGAATATTCCAAAGACTACCTACATGAGAATCACTTGGAGAGTTTGCTTACGTTGGCTCCTAGATACCAGAGCAGGCTTTCCTAATCTTCATCTGTGTGTGCATGTTATGGGAGAAAAGGGAGCAGGAATCTAGATTCTTTAAAAGTTAGTGATGATTTTACATATTCAAATTTGAGAATTTCTGCAAATATTATATTGCCCTTTTAAGTAAAACTCACAAGAACTTGATATGATTCCAAACTGCATGTAGAAAGAATTGTAACAAGATAGATACCAACAACATTGTAATTCCCAGGTGGAATGGCCAGTCTGTTTCCTCCCCACGACATGAGAAACTAAACTCCTCTCAGAAGCAGGCATGGAGAGAAAGCATGGAAGAAGTGGAAGGGCTTCTGGGTTAATACTTGACATCATGTATGTCTCCACAAAGGCTGAAATCTGGCAAGGCAACCAGTTTGCATAGTGCACTATAAGCTGGCCAGGTCTAAATTTGCACTGATAAATCCTTGCTCTTTGTCTCCTCTGGCTCACCCCAGTCTCCCACTGGTGCACTTTTAATCACTCACAGGGTGCAATAACATTGATTAGGTTATGTTCTTGTTTTTTACTTCCGAAGAGACAGCTTTGATACCTCAATTAGAGTGAGACCTGTTCCTGATCACCTTCATTAACTGCACACCTGCAAACTATTTCTTCAGCAGGGCTTAATTTTATAGATAATGCTAACAGCTAGCACCTATATATATCTTGTGCCAGATTCTGTTCCAAGAATCTCGTTTCTATTATCTTTGTTAATCTTCACAACAGCCTTAGGCAGGAAACTTTGTTCATTGCCCTCATTTTACAGATGCAGAAACTGAGGCACAAGGAGGACCTAATTTCTGAGCTCCAAGCAGCAGAGATGGAATCTGAACACATGCAGCTGAGTCTCAGGCCACCCTGAGACTACCCTGCTTTACTGCTACCCTGCTGTTCTGTTGCTAAGAATATTTTTGTGCTTATTTTTGCCAATTTTATTCTTTGACGCTGACAAACTGACCTCTACATTCAGGTGGCACTTTAAAGAAAGACTGTGGACCTAAAAAAGGTCTGATGCACTCAGCATGGTATTTGTCACACACCGGAAAATGACTTGGAAAAATGAAATTGTTTCTCAATATCTACATGTCATATTTTCAATGCAGAGTACCTACCCACTCTCATCCAGTGATTACTTTTAAACTACATGAAGCAAAATCTAGATGCAAAAGTCATTGGAAATGTGAAATCAACTGAGTGGAGCAGTGGGATATAAGTATATCACCTTTCTCCTCTGGTTACCTCACCTGACATTAGTCTGAAGGGTTTATTTTGTTTTGTTTTGTACCAGTGATTGAACCCAGGGACACATAACCGCTGAACCACATCCCCAGCCCTTTTCATATTTTATTTTTGAGCCTGGGTCACAATAACACTTAGAGCCTTGCTAAGTTGCTGAGGCTGGCTTTGAACTCATGACCCTCCTGCCTCAGCCTCCCAAGTCACTGAGTCTGAAGGCTTTTATTGATGATTTTTATTTTAGAATCACCAGAACTTAACTTCACTTACTATTATACTCGACATTTTGTATTATTACCTCCACCCTATTGCTGCCAATGCTGAAGATGGTTTTCACGCTAAACTAACTTAGGGTAGGATTTTTAAATTTAACTGTTTTATTTATATTGTTAACTGACAAATAAAACCTGTACATATTGTGATGCTGAGCTAGTTATACTTGTAAACTTTATTTTGAACCTATTCCTTTGGAGATCCATGACATCAGGGGAGGGGTTTGGAGGAGGGACTGCAAGTGATAACCTGTCCAGCTTTGCTTCTCTTTTTAGCGTGAAGACCTGACCTACCCAGCAGCCTGAAATTGCCACACAGTGCACTCACCAAGACTGCTGCTACCTCTCTCAGATAGAGAGACACAGCGGCTTGAATTTTCCAAAGACATTATTTAGGAAGGTGTGACTCTCTTGGAGTTTGGAACTGGATAATGTTTCTTCTTGAAATGTTTGCCTTATCTTAATAAACAAATCAGGTGCAAGAATATCTCTCTTTCCCACCCACAACCCTTCCCATGGTTTTCATTATATGTTTGGCAATACCGTCTACATTATTTCACTTTAGAAAAAAATTCTGATTATTGTTTCAGGTTTCTAAGTCTCAGTTAACCCTACTGCTAATTCTTTTCTCCAATTTACTCTGGTAATTCCTTAATTTAAGCTTCTTTATATCATTCTTACCCCCAGTCTTTACCAGCTCCCCAGTCCTACATACTCCTCAGTCCTATAAAAATAACCTACTCCACCCCACTCCCTAGTTCCCCAATACTTGGTAACAGGTGTGCTTTCACACCTCCCCAAATCACTTCCTTGACTTCGTGTCAAACCTTCTCCCCAAAATCAGAGAGATCCCATCACTTGAAGAATTTGTAACTCCTCAAAACGGCTGCTTGCTTGGTACCATACTACAC
>PVKS010012603.1:0-53273 GCA_004027875.1 Aplodontia rufa
AGGGAAAAATCATCCTAACATTTTTTAGGTATGCATCCAATAGCATCATTTGTATATACTTTCTCAATGTTTGTTCTGAAAAAATCTACCCATTTGTGCATAGATTTTTATATTTAGTATATAATTTGTATTATTTCATTATTGTCATATCTTATATGTTGATGGCACTCAGCTAATGCCATTTCTTTTTTAAAACACACTTGATATAAAATATTCACCCCTTTGTACATACAAGAAATAAATAGCAAAAAAAAGTTGATCATAAATTTTAGCAAACAATTTGTTCATTGTTTATACCACAATTACTGTACATGGATTAATAATTATAATTTCTGAACCTGATAATTTATGCATTAATATTTTGTCCCTGTCATGTCTTTAATTTTTGCAATTAATTGTTTTAATAACAGAAAGGTTAATTGCACTATTCATCAGAATTACTTGCTGTGAAAAAGTAGACAAATAAGAACCTTACAGATAAAGGGCATAGTTACTAATCAAGACTGTCACATCTTTAGAAAGTAAACTTACTGTGACGGCCTAATAGATTTATGTAATTTGCAAAATCTGGGGGGTTCAAAAAATCTGTTGAAACACGGAGTTGTAACAAGCTATCAGATTTATATTTACACTTGAACTTTTCTACAGCTACATGCTTCTGTGTGTCTAGGTCTATATATATGCATTTGTTTTTATGGTTTGGATATGTGATATGTGGTGTCCTTCCAAACCTCGTGTGTGAGGCAATGCAAGAATGTTTACAGACAAAATGTTTAGGTTATAAAGGCATAAACTAATCAAGGGCTTAATCTACTGAATGGGGTTAACTGAATGGAAACTCTAAGCAAGTAGGGTGCGTCTGGAGGAGGGAAGTCATAGAGGAAGTACCTTTGGGGTATATATTTTGTCCCTGCTAAGGGGAGCTCTCTCTGATTTCTGGTGATCATGTTCTGAGCTGCTTTCCTCTACCACACCCTTCCTCCTTCATGTCTGCCTTGCCTCATTTTCACACTGAGACCTCTGAAACCATGAGCCCCAAAATAAACTTTTCCTTTGTTTATGATAAAGCTGACTAAAACAATGGGTGTATACTAAGTGAACATTTACACATGTGTACACTCATTTATTAAACTATAATGTAGAAAACCAAATTCTATCCTAAATGCATAATTATGCACTGTTCCTTTTTTTTTTAAAGAGAGAAGGAAAGTGAGGGAGAGAAAGACAGAATCAATTTTATTTAGTTTTTCATAAGAACTTTGATACTTTGATACTTCATTGTGTACGTGGTGCTGGGTTTTGAACCAGTGTCCTCGCACATGCCAGGTAAGCTCCACAACTGCTGAGCCACCGCTCCAGTCCCTGCACTGTTCCTCTTAATATTATTAATGCATGATATAATGCATAATATGACATTGCTGTAATAGATAGAAAGTAATAAATATTATTCCTAACATTCTACTAGAAATTTAAATCTTTAAAAAGGTATAATCATGATTATAAGCTAGAGAACTTCTCTCTCAACTCTTGAAGGTAATAGAAAAAATAATGATCAAATATAATTTATAAATCTCTAAAACAGTGATTCACAAAATTTAGTTTGGCACCTACTGGCAAGAACATAATTTAGGAAATATCTTTGGGTCTAATATGGAGATTTATTTAAACAACAGTGTCTTAAATAAAGTAGGTATTTTCTTTCACAAAACTTGAAGTACAGAAATATGTAACATGAATGACTGATTCTTTCTGTTCTCTCTGTTCCAGTATCCTACTCTTTGGCTTTCACCTGTATTGTTGCCTCATGCTTACCAGTTGGTCACTGGGACTCCAAATTTTTATTCTAGAATACAGGAAAGAAAGGGAATGTACAAGGTACAGATCCAGTCCAGGTATCTCCTCAAAATAATTTGTTCAGATGGCTCATTGAATGACTTAAATCTATCCATACAGGCACACATATCTATATAAATAGGTAGTTAGATCAATAAATACATTGAAGTTTATATATAGAAAGAAATTTTTACCTAGTTCACACAAATCATTGCCCTGAAGAGACCATCCTAAAATCGTGCTCCGCGACTATGTTCTACCAATTGCAGGATGTGAGTGTATTGTGGAATCTTTCCTTCCCACATTGAATTTGCTGTGTCAGCTTATTGTTGTGATCACATGAACAACCTAAAAGGAGGAAGGATTTGTTTGGCTCTTAGTTCAAAGGCTGCAGTTCATGGTCTTTTCGCTGTATTGTCTTTGGGATTGTGGTGGAGAACATAGGGTGGAGAAGGTCTACTCAATTCATGGCATCCAGGAAGCAAAGAGAGAGAAAAAGGAGCAGGGGTCCCAATATCCCCTCGAGGGAAGCCTCCAAAGATCTGAATTGCTTCCGTTAGGCCCGTCCACCTAACATTCCTCCATTTCCCAACAGCCCCAAAGACTGGCCACCAAGCCTTCAGCATATGGGCCTTTAAAAATGTTTTAATATCCAAGCAATTGAAAGTTAATCATCGTGTCCTAATGATCTATAAAGTGTGGTTACCCAACCCACTAATATTATAGAGCTGAAAAAAAAAAGTGATTACAAAGTGAAAGTGCCATTTGGAGGTCAGGTCATACTAAGCAATCATGATCCCTAGAAAGATCACACATTCAGGAGAATGGTAGGACACTGCACAATATTTATCCCAGACAGTCATCTGGCAGCCTAGATTCTGCTCTTGCCAGGCCTCTTGTCTCTCATCCTCCAGCTGGATTCTGACCATGGAGAGGGAGGCCTTGCTGGGAGACGCATACCTGCCTTCCTGCTGGTGCAGTTCCAGGGCCAAAGGATTGTTTCTTACAGATTCATATCAGCCAGACTTGTGTTCCTTTTTTCTTTTCCTCTTCTCTCTCTTTTGAGTATATATGTATATTTTTCCCCCAAAGACTTGGTAGAGTTCTAGTCTTTCTATTTCTTGCCAATTCCTTGGTTGAGTAACCAAAACTAAAATATTGTTTTGATGTAACTTTAAGCTTCAGAACTCTTGCTATTTCCTTCCTATTTCATCAGCTCTGCTTTTAATGCTCATGATCAGTATTTTACTTTTTGTTTCCTGAGCTTTAGCTATTATATCTAGAGCTTCCTTTTAAGCTTCTGTTTTAATTTATTGACCCTGAAAACAATGTCTTCAGTGAGGAGGGAACCACTGTTCCTGTCCTTGCTAGAAGGCAGCACACCAAGTTTATCTCCAGTTGAGTCTGCTGCCATTGTAAAGCTACTCTGAACAACCACTGGAAGCCTTTGGGTTTTCAAGATTCCTAATCATAAGGCATCTTGTCATCATATGTGGCAGGATGAGGGCAAGCAGTAGAATGTCCTCCCCTTTCTGCTCTCACAGAAGTTTGCCCAAGTAGGAGCTCCTCTGTTTGGAAAAACTTAGCCAAACCTGGTTAAAAGGAAAACAGTAAATGCTAACGTAATCCCTACTGCTTAGTTCCATGGCCCAACTGGTTCGTTTTCTAAATCACTAAAAAATTAACCGCAGCTTACTGCAGTGAATGTTTCTGTTCTGTAGCTGTAGCACTATGTAAAGCCATTCAGAGCAAAGATTCCTTGCCTTTTGGATATTTGGCTATTTGCTATTTCCTTGGGAAGCCTCGGTTGTGTACCTGACTCACTGAATGGGGACAGAAAAGTTTGTGTTTCCATACCATGGGAAATGCTAGTTATGTTGTTATAGAAGCAACTGACCTAGTCATTGGTAAGCAACTTCCTATCACATTTCCTATACAAAGAGTGGTGGTGCCAACTCCTAATAGAAAAGTCAGATTGGTGAGAGGTAGAAGAGGGGGACTCACCAACTCATTCCATTCACAGACAACACATCTCAAGAAGCACCCCAAATATGTGTCATTCATCAGCCATTCAGCAGTCAATAAACTTTAGCATGTGCTAGGTGTCTTACCAGTGTTTAAATACAAGGATGAAACAAGATAAATACAAATCTCACTGTCAGACACCCTAAAATCTACCATGATGTGCAGATAAAAGTTGATATGGAAAGAGAAATCCATGTAGTTATAAGAGATTTGGAAGAAACAAATGAGGGCTAAGATAATGATAAACATTTATTGAATGTTATTTCTGTTTCAGACATGGTTGTAAGTAGTTTTATTTGTTAGATAGTTAATGTCCAACAAAACCCATGTAAAGTATCATACATCCATTGTAAGGATTACAAAACAGAGGTCCAGAAAGGCTAAAGAGTAACTCAAACCACATGATGATGGACAGCAGAATAATGTTGGTTATTTTCATATGAGCTAATCCTCTTGGCTGCCATGTCACTCCTTGAGACAGGAAGCTGAACTTTTTAAAGAGAGAAAGAAATATGAAAATTGAAACATGCTAAGACTGAGGGAGAAGAAAAAGTGAGCTATGATAGTTAGGAAAGGTTGGCTCAGGCAAAAGGACTCACATGTAGGAGACTTTCAGGAAAACCAGTACAGTGTGTTGTCCAAAAAATTCAGAGAATTGTGAGCAAATGAGGCAACAATGAAATTATTGCAAGGGATTTTTAGGCCATGATAAAAATGTAGATTTATCCTAGGTTTGAAGAAAGCCATTGAAGAGAATTGAAAACTTTTTAACCTGTTAAACACTACTGTCCTTCTTAAGGTGTTTTGGAGTTTTTGGAACACTGTAACAGATAGTTGAAAAAGAGGCCATCTCTTGAGACATGGGATCTGGTCAATTCTTGATAGAAAATCAAATCAAATTGGTTTTGAGGATTTTCAGGAAAAGGTACTTTAGGTTGAAATCTCTGCATACATATACATCTGTCTTCTGTCTTGTGGCTAATCAGTGGAAGACATATCCACAAATCCTTCTTGATTCTTCAGCTAGAGAAAGAAACAGATGGAAAAAAAGAAGCAGCAATGTATAGGTGGATGGATAAAAATATGAGGTACCAGTAGAGAAAGAGATAGCAATAAATTCTGCTCTCCATCCTATAGTTCCTCAGATGCATTGTGATCTTTTCTGATAGGCGTTTGTAGTTTCCTTAACTTTCTGTGAGCTGTGTGGAGGAGTGCAAATTTGTTGAATTGTATTTTAAGGAAGTAAAAACTAGAGAGAAAGCAATCATTGAAATATTTTATATAAAAAAATCTCCCTCGAAAAACATGTCATTTTAAGTCTTTCACCTTATTAGAAAATGTGATCCTTTAGTTAGACCTGTTCCCCTACATTGAGATCTAGCAGGGTTTTCTACAAATAGCATTATGTAAATGGCATGCTGTAAGAGTACAAGTCTGCTTAAAATGTTGATGAGGTCTCACTACTCTCTTCCTATTTATGTTGCATCTCTTTTTTTCCTTCCTTTCAGTGTTACATGTTATTTTAGGTACACATAGTCTAGTATTCTTTGATTCACCTTTCTAGAGCTCACGAACAGTAAAATATACACTTGATAAATGTTATATAAATCATGAAATTGTTTATAGCACAAAAATATTATGAACCTACTTTAGGTAGATTTAAAATTCCTTGCCTCCATAGCCTGCACAAGTGTGAAGTAAATATGATTTACTGATTTTTTAAGGTACATAAAATGAGCAGAAATATGGAAAGTAAAGTCCAATAAGTGCCTTATCTTTTCCAAATTACACTTTTCCCTGCAACATTTGTCTGGTTCAAGAGATTTTTAAACATGTATTCTTCAGATCTTTAAAAATTACATTGTTAATGCCCATAATACTACATTCTATTTATTCATGTCCGAGTTTAAAATTTAGCTACTTTGAAAGTGGAACTTCCACAATCTGATGGATGAAAATCTCCCTAAAACATATAGCTAAATCTTACTTAATGGTAAGAAAATAGAAGCTTTTTCACAAAGACCAGGAACAAGACAAGGATACCCCTTTTCTCCACTCTTTTTATCATTGTACTGGAAATCCTAGCTAATGCAATAAGTAAAGAAAAGGAAATAAAAAGGGATACACACTGAAGATAAAAGAAATAAAATTGTCTTAGATATCATGATTATCTATACAGAATATCTGAAAGAATTTGCAAAGCAACAACAACAAAAAAGCTTCCTAGAACTAGCAAGACATTGTAGCAAGATGGCAGATTATAAGGGTAACATGCAAGAGCCAGTTGCTTTCTTAAGTCCCAGCAAGGAGCATGTGGACATTGAAGAGACAAACATACCATGTGCATTAGTGTCCCAAGTTGAAATGCATAGGTATAAATCCAACAAGATGAGAGCTGGATGTGTAACTCCATGGACAAATACCTGAATGGATACTTCTCAAATTAAAAAGCACAAATGGTCAATAAATATATGAAAAAAATACCCAATAGCATTAACCAATAGGGAAGTCCAGCTGAAAACTACAAGTTGGTCTGTACTTTCACTCCAGTTATAATGGGCATTCTAAGAAAGAAACGAACACTGGCAAAGATGTAGAGTACAGGGAACACTTATACGCTGTTGGTTGAAGTGTAAATTAGTACAAACATTATGGAAACCAGCACAAAGTTTCCTCAAAACACAAAAAATAGATTGGCCATATTATCCAGCTGTCCCACTTGTATGTGTATATATCAAAAAGAAATGAAGTCTCTATACCAAAGAGATATCTGCACCCCCTTGTTTATTTTTAAACTACTCACAATAGCAAAGATATGGAATCATCTTTGTTGCATATCAAGAGATGAAAGGATATTGACAAGATGCTACATATACATAAGGGAATGTTATTCAATCATAGAAAGGTTGCAGTCATGTCATTTGTGTGTTCATAGATGGAACTCTAGGACATTATGTTAAGTGACATAAGTCAGACCCAGGAAGACAAGTACTGTATGTTTTCTCTCAAACTGATCATTTGAACAGTGATTACTAGAATGTGGGAAAGGACTATGTCACGAAGGATGAATAAGTGGATTTTGGAAAAGAACAGTGCATGTTGTATAGAAGTGTTGACATTTAAAATTGGTCCCTATTAATGGGCACAGTTAGCACTTCTTTAAGAGAAATAAGATGCTTGTAAAAGTCTAACAAGTATATAAAATCTGTGTGAGAAACACTATAAAACTGATGAAAGAAATAAAAAAAATAAGTATATGGGAAGATAATACGCCTACATGGCCTAGGTGTTGGTTCCTTTCAGAACGATCTATAGATGCAGTGCAATTCAAAATCCTGGCAAGTCATTTCGTGGATGTTGACAAACTCATTTGAATGTTTGTTTTGAGAGGAAAAAGGCACATAATAGCCAGTATTATTCAGAAGTAATGTTCAAAATTCTTACTGATTCTACCTGACTTTAACACCTGCTCAGAAACTGCAGTAATAGAGAGAGAGGGTAGTACTTGTGAAATCACAAATGTATCAATGGAGTAGGACAGAAAGTGCAAAAGTGGATCATATATATATACACATATATATATACAACTGATCTTTGACAAAGGGGAAAACATTATCCTTTCAATACATGGTGCCATTATAACAATATATACAGACTGAAAAGTATACATATAGATAGATACAGACATTACACTGTTCACATAAATTTGCTTGATCTGACCTTTAGCCCTAAATACAAAATATAAAACTATAAAACTTGTAGATGACCATACAAGAGAAAAATTGGATAATCTTGGATTTGGTAGGGGACTTATTAGGAACACCACCAAAGACTCAATCCATGAAAGAACTAACGATCTGGATTTCAACAAAATGAGAAAATAAATTAGGTTTTCATGGAAGATATTTTCAGGAAAATGAGAAAACAAATCACAGACTGATAGAAAATATTTGCAAAGAACATATATCAGTAAGGACTATTATCAAAACTTTATCAGAAGTTTTATAAGTCATCAATAAGAAAACAAACAGCCCAAATAAAAAATGTGCAAACACTTGACCAAATACCTCACCAAGGATGTATGCAGATGACAGATGAGCGAAGATGCTTGACAGCTTATAAAAGAATTGCAAATTGGGGCTGGAGCGGTTTATGACAGTGAGTGGGCATTAAGATAAAGATGACCTGCTAATGAGGAAGAATATAATTTTGTCATTTTAAATAAAGTGCTTTCCATTCCTAAAAAAATTGTTTTATGAATTTATGAAGTCATTTATACATTTTTTCTAAAGAGAGAGGGACAATGAGAGAGAGCAAGATGGAGAATCAATTTTGTTGTGTTTTTTGTGTGGCTTTCATTGGTCCAACCCTTTGAGGTGTATATGGTGCTGGGTTTTTGAAGCCCCATGCTCGGACATGCCAGGCAAATGCTGCAACTGCTGAGCCACTGCTCTAGCCCTCAGGTATGCATTTTAAAGTTATGCATATGCTTAAGTATCTAGCAAGATTGTGATATAGACTATCTCTTTCAAAGTTTTGATGTGACAGTATATTTTTTCCATTTTTATTGGTTCTTTTTCGATATACGTGTCAATGGAATATACAGTGACATACTTATAGAATCATGGAGTATCACTTGTAATTCACTCCATAATATCTCCTGTTCCCTTCTCTTCCTGCTACTCTACTGATCTTTCTTTTTTTACCAGTAGTTTTTTAAATTAATGTTTTGTTGATGTGCATGATGATGAGATTCACTATGATTTGTCCGTATATGTACTTAGGAAAGTTAGGTCTGATTCATTCCATGAACTTTCCCTATCTATCCCTTGGATCTTTTCCTTAGTTTGGATTAACTTCATGTCAGATAAAACCTTCAACCTTTGACTTTTTGAGTCTGGCTTATTTCTCTTAGCATGACAGCCTCAAGTTGTATCCATTTGCCAGTGAAAGTCATGATGTCATTCTTCCTGATGATTAATACTCCATTGTATATACACGTACCACATCTTCTTTTTTAAGTCATATATTTTTTAAAAGCCTTGTAGCATGGCTCTATTTTACTTGCTGGAATAAGCTTACTTGATCCTATTTTTATATATTAATATAATAAGTAAATTCATTTGAAAGGAATTATTTAGGACTTTTGTTTTTAAATTATTAAGGAAAATCAGGTTATGGTTTTCATTTGCTTTTTCAGTGTAGTGTGAACAGTGAGCATTTTTATCTTGGCATTATTATTTTCTAAATATGGGAAGCTATCATTCTTTTTCTATGATTTGAAATATTAAAATATACTACAGGAATAACTTAATATTGCTCATTTTTCACTGAGAGAATCTGTGAAACTTTCTAGGCTCAAAATAATGTTTGTCTGGGGTTGGAGCAGTGGATCAGCAGTTTCGGCGCTTGCCTGGCAAGCATGAGGACCTGGGTTCAAACCCTAGCACCAACGTACGCAACTAAGTGTTGATGCAACAAAGGCCATGTGAAAAACTAAATAAAGTTGTTTCTCTCTTTCTCTGTCTCTCTCACTGTCCCTCTCTCTAAAAAAAAAAGTTTTTCTGATATTCTGCTTTGACAAAGCTATCAATTTTATACATTTGTTTTGTACTCAAACTGAATTGATTTTAGTAATGTTAATAATATGTTCCAAACCTTTCATTTAGGATTTTCTAAGCATTAACTTCTTTAACAGCAACTTAAACATGATATTTACCTTTTTCTCTATAGTTATTTTACTTTATGTTTCAAAAACATTGCCCTTGTGCTTTTTTCTTTTATCAGATTTTTAAATGATTTTCAAATTTTATAGTTATAATTTGTTTTGCACTATAATTTCCATTTTCTTTTCCTTATTTTATTTTTATGTGGGCCTTATTTTGGGGGTGTGTGTGTGTGTGCCTTTTTAAAATTAAATTGTGTTTTAATGTGGAAACATTTGATGCTATGAATTTGCCTCTAATTGAAGCTTTGTACTTATTCATAAGTTTTATCACACACTGTTTGTGTTTTCAAATTTTCTGAGAATTGCCTATAATTTCAAGCTTTTAGAATGTAGTTACTTAGAGGGATTCATTTGTTTCTAAGTTATTGAAATTCATATTATTAATCTTTAGTTGTATTCCATTGTGATCATAGAACATTTGTATCTGTTACTCTAGTTGCTTCTAAATTCCCTTGGTTATCTAAAACAGAAGAATGGACTTTTAGGATTGGTTTATTCTATATGCATGTGGCAAAATTATTCATCTTCCCTAGTTTTACCTAACTCGCTGATAATTCTAAACTTAAAAGGCCATTAAAATTTGAAAAGGAGAAAACACATTAAATGCAGGGTTTATTTTGCAATCCTTAGTTTTTGGGTACCTTTCTTTCTGTATGTTATTTTGCAATACATTAAGGTTTATATTCCTGATGCTCCTTAGCTAAACTGACCTGTGCTTCCTGTCAGATCTGGTGTGTTTATTCAGAGTCAATTTCTGACCCTTTGATCAAAGCCCTTGTATTTTTACTGATTTGACAAATGTTCTAGATAAGCTGTACTCCAGATTATTGTCTTATACTCAAAAGCCAATTATTCATACATTTGCTATAAGCCCCTATAATAATATATGTCCTATTCTGCTTCTAAGTTCCAGTCTCATTATTTTGGAAATGATTATTTCTAATAGTGACCTGTTTGAATTTAATTATTATTTACTCTTACTGTGCTTTGTTTAAAAGGAAGGGAACATCCAGTATTTTATCAGAAGTAAAAGAAACTATGTCATAATTATCACATTAATCTAAAAAAGAGTCTGTAGAAGTTGATAACCATAGCATTTTTGTATCAGAATAACACAGAGAATTATCTTTAATAAATACCAGGTGAATTATTGTTCATTTGCACCTGCAGTATAAAAATTCTGAAAGCCTGCTTGGTTTCTAGCTAGCTGACCTTCAGCCTTGGTTTGACAAAGCATAAAAAAATTTTCTGTTGATTGTCCCCAGTATAAATATAAACAAATATATTGATGTTGTCAATCCACATCACATCCACAGAACACTGTTTTAGTATCTACCAAATTGATGATTACAAAGCCAGGGTTATTTTTTCATGTTTACAGAGAAGACTCAAAGTGAAGGAGGAACATGTGTCGAATTCAAAATGAAAATGCCATTCAAAAATCATGCTTCAGTGAAGTAGGCCAAGTGAAATGCTGGATTTTAATAGCACACTGCTTAATTACGTTTCTCTTTCTGTCTTCTGCCACAACATACTTACACATTCCATATAAGGAATGCAACTTTTTGACATTCCTTAATATTTTAAAGTGATAAACTGAAATTATCCTTTGGAAGCATAATTGTTGGTAATAAAAAGCTGCTACATTTCTCTACTATAAAGACATGTTTAAAGCAAAAGCTGACTTTATGTATTAGCTGTTCTTGTGCATCAGTTAAATTAGAATGCTTTGATATGTTAATTATTTATCATTTTAAATTATGCATCTTCTAAAATCAAAGTAACACATAACCTATAATTTATTATTCATTTAGCATGAAAACTTGTCTTTATGTGGCTGTTTCTTTTCTAGGTACAGAATTTCTGTTTTGATGTAAAACTTATCAACATATGGCTTCCAAGTATAAGATGAAAAAGTTTATTTATTTAAAAAAACAGTTGAAACTTCTATCATTTATTTTCCAGTGTAGTTTTGCCATTTTCTATGTCTTAATGATATTGTACGTCGATTAAGGAGGTAAAGCATATGTGTATTATATACAGTGTTTTTATAAGGTACATAATATGTGTATCTGTGTGTGCACATACATACGTGAATTTTAAAATATCTTTTCATTTATATTTCTCTAATGATAAGGACACTAAATATTTGTATTCAATTTTATGTTGAAATTTTCAAAGGATTCAATACTAAATAGAATTACATTAAATTTATAGCGAACTGAGATGACTAGAAGGTTCTTTTTAATGAAATAATTAAGTAGCACTTGATTTCTGATAGATAAGATTCTACATTTTTCTTTTACTCCAGTTTGCACTAAAGGGGACCATATAACTGAAAAACAATAAATACTAGACCTCTGTGTTCTACAAAAATAGATTAATTAATGATCCAATCACTTAAAGAATTGAACAAGGGGCTGTAACAGTGGCTTAGTGATTGGAGTGCTTGCCTGGCATGGGCAAGGACCCAGGTTCAAAACCCTAGCACCATGTACACAGCTAAGTGTCAGAGAAACAAAGGCCAGATGAAAAAAATAAATAAATACAATTAATTCTGTCCCTGGGGCTGGAACATTGGCTCAGCAGTTATGGTGCTTACCTGGCATGCATGAGTACACAAGTTTGAACCTCAGAATGATATACACAACAACGCTTTAGAGCAATGAAAGCCACATGGAAAAACTAAATAAAAATTGATTCATTCTCTCTCTCACTCTCTCTCACTCTCACTATCTCTCTCTCTGTTTAAAAAAAGGGAGGCTAGTGTGGTGGCTTGGTGGTTACGGTGTTTGTCTGGCATGCACAAGTATGCGAGTTCAAACCCCAGCACCACATACCTAACGAAGTCTCTAGGCAACAAAAGGCACATGAAAAACTAAATAAGAATTGTTTTTTTCTCTCTCTCTCTCACTGTCCCTCTCTTTAAAAAATACATAAATAAATAAATAAAATGATTTTCTTTCTCTTTCACCCTCCCTGCCTGTCTTAGAAAAAAATTGAGCAAGGTACACTTTTGTTGTATGTTGACATGTATCTTAATGATCACCCAAAGAAGAAAGGGGTAAACACATACTCGAAAAAGTGCCTCACTAGTTGAAAATTGGTGTACTGAGTAGCATTTTTGCAAAATCAAGGGAAAAAATGTCAGAAGAACATGTTCCCATACTCGTTTTTCCTAAGTGCTGTCTGGTGCTCTGGGAGAAGTTAGAACTGTCATTTGTCACATGCAGCACAGAAGGATGCCATCCCTGCTGAATTCTTGGTGATGCTAACTGTTGCCCTCCATGTATTTTTTACACCTTGACAAATTAACTTTACAGCACCTTAAGGAAGAGCCTCCACTCTTTTCTCACACACTTCCAGCCTTGGGTGATATTCCAAAAGTACGACTACACTGAAAATATCTTCAAATCCAAAATAGATGAGGGGATTGGGACGTGAGTGCTTGTGAGGAAAAAATGGCGAAAGAGTAAGCATTGTAACTACTGGGAAAATCCAGAGCACTGCACTTATTCACGCCTAATGAGTTTCTTTCTTAATGTTTTGTAGATTGTAGAAAGTTATAGTAGATAACATTTTTACGGCTTCAGGTAACTTGGGATGACTATTTGGGTGAGGCTGTGTCTTTGAAGATTTTACCATTCCTTTTATGCAATTTCAGTATAACTTGAGGACGTAGTGAGGGTAAACTGCAAGGCAGGCCAGGACATCTAAGCAGGACCCCCAGACGATCACTACCTCCTGATCTTCACACCACGGTGCAATCCCTTCCTTACAAGCATAGGCTGCACATCTTGTGTGTTCTGATGAACACAACTCTGTAGAAGTCATGGGATGCCCCTTGTTCCATGACCTAGCTTTGTGAAGGCTGTCATACTTTCACCAAGGGGTGAAAACTGCTATGTCATATGGCATAAGCAGATTCATGGATAAGCCTGGATTTTTCACTGCCCTGTCTCTTATTGGTACTACGGATGCAACCCAAGGATGTTTAGCTACTGAGCCACAACCCCAGTGCTTTGTTATTTATTTATTTATTTTTAATACAGAATCTCCCTAAGTTGCTGGGGCTGGCCTCAAACTGATGATCCTCCTGTCTCAGCCTCCTGAGTCACTGGGATTAAAGCAGTGTACGACCATACCTGGCTAGACCAAAATTTTTGATGCACACAAACTGTGAGATTAAAATAAATCTTGGAGTACTGGCATTTGTTTGGCCGTAACAGGCAACTGATACTCAAAGCAAAAGGTAATAGCATGCGAGTACAGGGAGGTGAGGGTGCTAGGACTCACCTAAGTCTATAAATAAGCCTGCTGTCACCTTGGTGTCTTGAATAGTCTTGTGGCCTTTTATGCTGGTCTTCATTCCCTGAAGGATTTTCTGCTATCTTTAAACGATTCATAAAGCATTATCCAAACTATTTTTCCTATGAAATATTTTAAGTGAATGAAATGGTCAAGTGTTAAAAGACTAGTGTCAGCCTTTACAAAAACCCTGTAGTAGAACAGCAATATTTTATTAAACACCTATTTAAATCACCTTTACTCTTTGGAAAAATCGAGATTTTTATCTCAAATGTATTCCTATAAAATGCTTTTTCTGAGTAGAGAGCTTTAGAAAGTTACATTTGCCAATGTTCTGTTTCTCCCATCATTTCTTATTATGAAAGATAATAATCCTACCTTATAATCTAGGACATTATTCCCTGCAGTATAAATCATTGTAACATTAAAACTTAATATTTATTGCCTATTCTGTCTTGCTGCTGACAGTCCTATTAATGCTTCGCTTAGCAAGTCAAAAAGCTATACCTCAGTACTACATAGTACTAGAAGAGATTGAGAAAACTCTTTGTACACAAATCAGCGGAAAGCATAACTTATCTGTTACAGCACAGGAAGATTAAACACATGGCCATAAAAATCCCTGCAATCACAGTAACTGGAGTCGAGGTTGTCTCTATTGCTTTAATAAATCCTTTAAGTATGCTTTCAATCTCTCAACGATTCCTGACAAAGCTTGTGTGCTGTTGTTGTGAATCTGCCTACCTCGGAAGACCTGATGGTGAATATTTCATGTGGCTTATCACTTCTCTGTGTCCCCAGCCTGGAGAAGCTAGTGTACTGTCTGCTAGTGTTGCTTAATACCTTATTAGTTGAAGATGGATTTGTACTTTCAGCCTTTAGCTACCTAATTTCCTGTTACAGAAGATAAAAATTTTATTTTTGCAAATGATGAATGAGGTGATTATATTTCACAAATTTTAAGGCCACGGACCATTAACTGAATCACTCTGAGCACTTGTCATTTCACCCATAAGTATGCAGTTGGAAAAGAGAGGGTTGTGTTGTTGTACTACCTGACTGTTGCCACAGACGATCCCTCATAAACTTCATGTGAAAACTTTATTTAAGCAGGGATAAGGCAAGGAGAAAATTAACCCTTTCAGGTATAAATTAAGGAGTTGTTCACATTGATGCTAGAATTTGAAGTTGTTATCTGCTTTCTTTTTGTTTTTAGGATCTCTTATCTTATAGCAACTAGTTGGAGAGTATAAATAGATGAATATTCTTGTTCAGTTATGAATGCCCTTTCATTGAAGATTTATGTGATCAGGAAAAAGATCAGCTTTGGAACATTAAGAGCAAATGAGCTTGTTAGAATGCTTCTCTTGCTGGGTATTCCAAGAGACAAAATTTTATTTTAGTACGTTAGACATTGACTCTAATTTCTGTTTTGAACTGGACATTTCTCAGTGACAACTTTAGGCAGATAAGATAAATAGAATCATTGTTTGAGTGTTTGGTAAGGCAAAAGCCACCAATGCTGGAAAATTAACTCCACCACTTCTTAGTCCCAGAGTCGCTTCTGATGTAAGTAGGTTTCCAAACCTCTACCTGATTGATTGCACAACCTTAAATGGAAAAACTAGAAATTTCTAGTGCCCAAGAGGTTTCTGGGTTCTTATATTTGTGATCCTAATGGACGCCCCCTTCTTTTAAGGAGAGAGGGACAGTGTGTGTGAGAGAGAGAGAGAGAATCAACCTTTATTTAGTTTTCCATGTGGCTTTTGTTGCTCCAACACTTAGTTGTGTGTACGGTGCTAGGGTTTGAACCCACATCCTGGCGCATTCCAGGCAAGCCCCGTAACTTCCGAGCCACCACTCCAGCCCCTGGATCCTCTTTTAATTTCATTCCAGGTGGGACTAATTTTCGTTGTGTGTCCTGATTTAAGCCACTAATTTTGTGACAATTTGTTATATTACTAATAGAAAATTAATGTGATTAATACAGGAAAGATTAAGCTGCTCAATGTTTGAACTCTTACTAAATAGTTGTATTTATGCTAAAAAATCAATAATGCACTAAGCCACCAAATTCTTTGGCACTTTGTATTCTCATAGGAGGAGATTCATGACATTTGACTGAAAACAAAGGACTAGAAGGATATCCAGTTTTTTTTCTGATTTCTCCTGAACTTTCTTGATTTTAGTTGTGAAAGTTACAGAAACTACTTCAGTCCCAGCAAATCTTGATAACTCATGCCCCTAACCTAGACTGAATTTCTAGATGGCTATAGCAGTGTCCTTATAAGTAAAGTGAGGGGGAAACCAGGGATTTCGTTGTGGGTCTGTGATGTACTCAAGAAATTGAAGTTTTCAGTTGGCATGCAGGAGAAAATGGTGTGGGGTCAGAATTGCTCTGGGAAATTCCTTAGGAAGGTTCCAGGTTGCAGACACACATGGTGTCTCTCAACAAGGCTCACACTAGCAGTTTACTCCCAGAATTACAACAGATTGCTCTTTCTCTGGTAAAGCCCCAGAAGGAATTAGCTTGTGTTTAGAGACCATGTGGTATGAAATTCACATAAAACTGGTTTATTGAGTAGTCTCAACTCCGTGGGGGTGTAAACATGGAGCAGTTTGTGTTTCTACAATCACTGCCTTCAACTGCAATCTGTCAAAATGTTCGTATTGACATCTCTGACAGATTTTGCAACTTTTCAATCACTATGGTTATTTAAACTCTACTGCATTAAGAGACTTTTGTGTCGTCCTACTTAAATGTCATCTCTTATGTAGATTTGTGCTGGAGTGCTAAGGGTGGGAAAGAGGGAGACACCTTCTGTCTCAGAAATATTCTCCTTTCTCGGGCTGGAGTGGTGGCTCAGCAGTTTCGGCGCTTGCCTGGCAAGCAAGAGGACCCGGGTTCAAACCCCAGCACCATGTACACAACTAAATGTCAGAGCAATGAAAGACATGTGAAAAACTAAATAAAAAATGTTGTTTCTTTCTCTGTCTCTCTCACTGTCCCTCTCTTTAAAAAAAAAAAAAAAAAAAAAAGAAATATTCTCCTTTCTTTTCAAGGCCCCGCCATCCTAACATGCTTGTGAGATGAGAAAGGAGAGGGGAAGAGACAAAAATATAATCATATAATCTGTTTGAATGCTGGGCTGTTCCCCTCACTCACCAAGTAGGAGGCCCGGATTTTGATTTGCCCTTGGAGTTCTGAACATTTTTTAAAAATATTAATTTTATTTAGTTTTTCATGTGATTTTCATTGCCCTGAAGCTTAGGTGTGTACATGGTGCCGGGATTTGAACCCGCTTCCCAGCACCCGCCAGGCAAGTGCCATAATGGCTGAGTCACCCCTCCAGGCCCAGGAGCTCCTAACTTTTGTCAGGGGTGATTTCTCTAGCTTTCTTGACACTGGAGCTCTTTGGTCCAGTGGACTACCATTCTGTGAAAAACAATGACTGCTCCTCCTATGTGGTCTCCTGGTTTCCTGGGAAATATGCACCTCAAATCCCCCAGAGAGTTAAAAACTCAGCTACTTCAAGCTTCGCCTCCCCCTACCCTGACACCCTTTTCCAGCTCTCTTCTTCTGTGCTCCTGTAGTCACAGAATTAGCACAGCAAGACGAATGCTCAAGCAGATGGTGAACTTGGATACCAAATAATGGCTTTCTGTTCACAGCTCTCCCCTTCTTTATAAGTGGCTTTCATCCCAGTCCTCCTTGGTCTAGTGTGGAGGTTTTCATGAAAAATAGCATGGAAGGGAAACTCTGGATTAAATAATTAAGGGACACTTTGCCATTTGCAGTTCATGGACTTTGGAATTCAAATCTAAACAAATTAGGACATTAAATAAATACATTTGTTATATAATCAGGGAAACCTGAACACTTGCTTCATACTCTACAAAGTAAGGAATCATTTTGTACAATTTTTGTTTTAAAGAGAGAGGGACAGTGAGAGAGAGAGACAGACAGAGAGAGAAAGAGAGAAACAATTTTTATTTAGTTTTTCATGAGGCCCTTGTTCCTCTGAGACTTCGATGTGTCTGTAGTGCTGAGGTTTGAACTTGCATCCTTGCACAGGCTGAGCAAGTGCTGTAACCTCTGAGTCACCACTCCAGCTCCCATTTTGTATACTTTTTTAAAGTTCGGACAGTAGTAAAATCATCTTTCAGTGTTCATGGTAGACTTTTTCCCAGATGCCCCACAGATACCAAAAACTACAAATGTTCTATGTAAAATGACAAAGTGAGATTTGTATATGACTACATATATTCTGTTGTATTCTTTTTAAATTTTATTGGGTTGAGTTGTTGTACAACTATAAATGTATATGTAGTAACAATATGATATGCCCCGATCCTAATCCAGAATCACCCCCATATCACCCACACCCCAGTCTCTTAATTCTTCTGTATCTCCCCCGTAACAGATATGTGTCTTTGTATGTATAATCATATATATATATATATATATATATATATATATATAAATGATTGTGCATTTTCCAGAATTAAATGATTGAGTATTATTTGGCTTCTTGGGGGAGTAAAGGCTACACTGTTGATTTCCTCCCTAGATCCCTTCCTCTCTCTCCTCTTCCCTCCTCTCCCCTATATATCTATGTTTCCCTTAGATTACGTGTTGCTTGGACTTTGGTGACTCATCTCTAGACTACTAATACTTCACACAGTGCAAAAAATTATTACAATGTATTATTTAGGGATTAATGGCAAGAGAAAACTGTCTTTATGTTTAGTAATTACACATTTTTTCAAGTATTTCCCTATCCTTGGTTGGTTGAATCCATGAATGTGGAACTCACAGATATAAAGCAATTAATATATTGTTTATATTTTTAAAATTAATCTGTTCTTTAGAAATAGCCTTAAAATATTTATAGGCAAAGAGATAAAATGTGTCACATTTACTTCAAAACATTCACGGCATAGAAAGAACAGGGAAGGATATTCATGAAGTAAAACTTTACCAAAAGTTGTTTTATATGGATACTTGGGAGTTTGTTATACTGTTTCTATATGTATACATTTGGGATTGTCTATAATAAAAGTCAAAAATATATTCATATCATGAAAATTCTGATTTCCAAGGAATTTTTCCCATTTAATTTTCTAATGGGTTGGGATGGTCCTACTGTAGCATCACTACTAATTGTGCACTTTTTTGGCATGAAGTTTGGGTCTCATGTATTGCCAAAGAAAATCAATAGGTCTTTGTCTTTCAAATAAATGGTCCCTATGCAAAGAAACAAATGTATACATAGTCACCTGTTTTCCTTCCCCACCAAAATGATAGGAACATGTTCAGAACTGTAGGAACAGATCATTTAGTAAGCCTTGATACATACAGGAACATCAAGCAAACCAGATTCAATTATGCAGTAATTTTCTGCCTCATTCTAAGACTCCTGGTGACTCCAGACACACTCATTTTATTTCTGTAAAATGAAGGATGAAATGAGAGATTAAACATGAATTCAGAAATCCACACTTGCCATCTTCTAAACTCCATCATATTCTTCAAATCCCTACATGTGTATTTTACAAAGGAACTATAGTGCTATATACTGAAATGAGGATATTGAATTTATTGTAGATTAAGCAAGATTCCAATAAGATTGTCTTTAAGATTCCTTGAAAAATTACTTTTTAATAATGATGAATATTTCTGGTTTAATTAATCATCTTGCTAGTTTATTCTAGCCTAATCCTGTATTTCTTAGTGATATTAAGGATGCATATCTTGGAAGGATTTAAATAGACTCCAAAGGGAATCACACTTTACATGCAAAATGATTTCAAACTCAATTTTTCTCCATATTCTGTGTCTTAATTTGCTGTTCATAAATCAGTATATTTAAAAAAGACTGGAAAATTATTTTCAGCAAAGTACCCAATAATATAAAATTAATTTTGATTTACATTACCTCAAATTTCACATTATTTATATGTAAGCATAATTTGGTTTTATAAATGCTTCCATTTTTTAAAACATTTTAAAATATGTTGTGGTTTTATGTTAATAGCTATACTATATTAAAGAGACTTATTGGTGAAATATGCTTATGAAATACTAAAGATGATATATTCATCTTAGAAGTCGTAGCACATGTTAGCATAATAAAGTCTTTGCTAGGTCTTGTAGGAAAGAAACTTCATTTATCTGAATATTTCTCAAGTTTATTTAGTCTCACAGTATTTTTTTGGAAATTTACATTAAGTTATTTCAGATCACTTATATTCATAGATCTTAATTTTAAAAAAGTGCCTTGAAAAGCTTCTTAATTAGAAGAGCAGAATATTATAAAATAAATGCCTCATTTATTTTAATGTATTAATACAAATCCAGAGTTTATCAAATTTAAGCTTGTAGAGAACAATTTTGCATAATGAAAAAAAGATTCCTTATTTGCACATCTATATACAGAGGGATAGGCTTAACTACAAATGAAATTGACAGTTGAGAGCAGTAATGAAAGAATGGAATAAAACAGGATGGTAGGGATGGAAAAGAAAACATGGATTGGAAAATATTTAGTAGATAACTCTATAGGGCTAGTAACTAAAAATGTGGAAATGAAGGGAGAAATAACTTGTGGATGGATCTTCACTGTTGACACAAACACAAACATGAACAAAAGAGGGAAGAAGATGTAGAGGAGGTGGTAAGTTTTGTTCGCAACGTGGTAGAATTGATTATCTCCTTATAGAAGCAGATGTACCCTAGCAATTGAATACATGTAAAAAGTTCAAAAAAAGCAGAGCTGAAACTGTAGAACACATTGAATATATGGAATCAGGATCATTGAGGAAGGGCCTTTAATCAGAAGGACAATATGGAGTATGAATTTACAGAAAATAAAAACAGTGATAATAAGGGGTGGTGGATAGGAAAAGGAACTAAAGAGGAGTCAGGAAAAGCAATAAAAACAAACTAACCAGTATGAGGAAGCCCACATCAGTTTATGTACAGGAAGTGACTAGAGAGTTCCAGGAAGAAGGGTGTTGAGGACATTACCAAGACAGGTCACATCAGCCCCATTAGAGAGATATGAAACAGTTGCTTCTTGTTTTGGTATTAGCTTGAAAGATTCGATGATTCTATTTTCAAAAATCTTTAAGCGTTGAGGGTTGAGGTCAAATTTGAAAAGCTGCAGAGAAAACAGGTAGTGAAAAATGGAAATGGTGGAAATGATTACTTCAAGAATTATAAGTGCTTGGGGCTGGAATGGTAGCTCAGGGGTTTTGGCACTTGCCCGGTAGTGCAAGTACACAGGTTCAAACCCCAGAACCCATTTACACAACTAAGTGTCAGAGCAATGAAAACCATGTGAAAAACTCAATAAAAGTTGATGCTCTCTTTCTTTCTCTCTCTCCTTCTGTCTTTAAAAAACAAAGAAGAATTATAAATGCTGCTGGAGCGGTAGCTCAGTGAAGGAGTGCTTGCCTGGCATGTCCAAGGACCCAGATTCAAACCCTAGCACCACATACACAACTAAGTGTCAGAAAAACAAAAGGCAGATGAAAAAATAAATAAATAAAATTGACATTCTCTATCTTGATCACAGTCCTTTGCTTTCTCTTAAAAGCAGAAAAGAATTAAAAAATATCTTGGAGAGAAGAAAGATTTGGTATCAGTTGGGGGTGAGGAGGAAGAATGGGAAATGAATGGTAGCACTTTCTTTCTTCATCGGTGGCAACAGAATAATGAGTCCTAATGGAAAAAAGACCAAATGGGACTGGTAACATATGTGGATAAATTGAATTTGGATATAGAAAGAAACTTGTAGAAGATAGAGCAAAGTTGTGGCATGGAATATTTTGGTATCAAATTTCTTATGAAAATGAGAGGCAAATTCTATATTGAGAA
The DNA here is from genome assembly GCA_004027875.1 of Aplodontia rufa. Taxonomy (NCBI): domain Eukaryota; kingdom Metazoa; phylum Chordata; class Mammalia; order Rodentia; family Aplodontiidae; genus Aplodontia; species Aplodontia rufa. The sequence continues at coordinate 21,777 of PVKS010012603.1, forward strand.
TGAGAAAAAAAACTTGGTTAAAAAAAGTAGTGAAGATTTATAATAGTTGGATAGAAGGAGAGGAAACACTAACTGGTTACTTTTTGAGTGACTCACAGTCTTTCTTTTGGAAAAAAGGTTACTTATTGAGGCTCTTCAGCTAATTTTCTCTTGTGTGCTTTGAAATTTCTTAGCTTTGGGAGAGTTTTAGCCATTTGGTCTTCATTGCTTTCATTTTGCCTTTTCTCATTTGATTGGTTTGGTTTGATTTGGTTTTTCTTACCTGTCTTTGCTATGAGTCTACACGTAGCCTACTACCAGGATAAATATTTAACAAATATGTAAAGATAGCTATGAAGATTAGAAAAGGGAAAATCATAGCAAAGAGTTCTCACTTGGGGGAGGGAATGTTTCCATATAAGTAATAATATTTTGAAACATCTTCAAAAATAATTTTTTTATTATATTTAATATCTTTATTATCTCTTCCATTTTATTATTTGCCCAAAGAACTTTCTCTTATATGTCGGCAAGTGTAAATGGTATCACTTCCCTTGGATATAATCTTTGTATTTTTATCTTTATAAGAGTTAAAAAGATAATACATTAGACTTTCTCTCTAATAACCTACTTATTTTACCTCCTAAAATTTTTAAAAATAATTATAAGCAAGGACTTATTGCAAATGATTAAGTAAATATTTTTCACATAGTAGATTATAAAAACATTAGTTTGTTCGTTCCTTCCTTCCTTCCTTCTCTTCCCTTGTTCCTTCCATTTTACTTTATCATAGAAGGATAAAATGACATTTGTTACGTATTGGTGCTGAAATGGTGCTCCATTTGAATTCAGTGGGTAAAGTTTTTCCTTCTAGATTTTTGAAAGCCTGATAGCTTGCCTTTTACAATTGCTAAATATTAACCTTGTATTTTGCACATGAATTCTATCATCTGTCTATCAAAGTTTCTTTTCAAGTTTCTAAATCTCTTTTGCTGTCTCTGGCTGTTTTCTTCCTAGTGAATCCGTGTGAGAGGAGAATCCATCTCCCATGAGCTAGGTTGCAAATGTCTAGTTTTGCAGTTCTTGTTTAGCCTTGGGAGAAGGCTTGAGAATGAACCAACTCAATCTCAAACCATGTAAAGATTTTGTGATAATAGATACCACTGTAGAGAATCGGTTCTGGCTGTGGGGATGGTAATGATGACAGCAACTTCCCGATTCTAAGAATGCCCATGACTCTTGTCTAGCAGTGGTGACTGTTGCCCAGTACAGTGAGAAAGGTTGGAGTTTAGACTTCTAATGTGTAGCATGTTCTCATGGGACAGGTATTGGCTGTGAATTTTTGTGTACAGCTTTCCTTATTATTTTCCCACACTTTTCAGTCTCATACTTGAATTTTTAACTATATTTAAAAAATTGTGCATATTTATGGCAAACATCTGATGTTCCTATACATGCACATATTATGAAATGTTCCAATCACTGTAAACATCTATACCCTCAAATAAATATAATTTCCTTTTGATAAAACCATTCAAAATATTTTATTTTATCATTTTTAATGTACAGTACATGGTCACTATTAATGTTTAATTAGTGAATTTACATGGTAGTTTTATTACTTATACAGCATTGATTATACTTTTTAAAAAATATTTTTAAACTGAATTAGAGTTGGCTTCTTAGCTCATTGTAAACATCTCTGATGGCTAGATCAGAGTCTGCCATTATTTAAAATTTTATTTTATTTTTTTGTATTATTTAATATGATTTTTCCTTGAGAATGTTCATATAGGTTCAAGACTTTCTGCATATACAATTTCATGTTTCTAAAGATTTTCTATACCATCGATTCTAGATAGTGGAGAAATTGTGTCCTTCTGTGTTCTATAACACAAAGGCTAACAGGATTGTAAGCACACCTTTTTTAAAAAGTATATATTTCACAGTTTGGTTATTTTTGGTTTATCTTTAATCTTAATACACCAGTCATAAAATGGCAGATATTTTTAACACAATTTTGTAGAATTCATTAGAACAAATTATAGTTCATTTCAACGACCCTAATTAATTTTTGCTTGTGGCATATAGTGTTAAAACACTGTGCGGGTGTTTGGTGTGCTCATTTTGAAAAATGAGAATGTATAACCTTATCACCAGGTAACATATCAAGTGTCTAGCTAAATTTAGCTGAGACTTGTCCTTTTATCTAAGTTCCCACTTATCCAAGTTGACTCCCATTAGCCACTGTGCCATAATGGCTTGTGGGAAGACTGAACGGAAAATTGAATTAATGCAAGCCATTTCTCAATCATTTCTCATTCTCATGAAATGATTAAAGCTGATGTAAGAGGGCTCATTAAAATGGAAAACATTAGGCTCATTAAAAAGCCATTAAACCATTTCACTTCTCTGATTTATTTTATCTTAACCTTATTTATCCATTGTTTAAAAGTCACTGCACCCCAAATTTCTTTTTATTGTTTGGGAAATGTTATCCACACTTGGCACTATGGCATTTTGACCATTTTAAGGTTGAAATCATCTCATACTACTGTTGTTTAATTTACCACTCTCGGAAGCCCAGTGTTTGACTACCACAACTTGGAGGTCTGCTAGCAATACTCGATTTGAATGGATTTACCTTCCAATGTATGTTTTAGCTATTTTTAATTCACATGAATGCTCTTAATCCTTCAACTTGGTATAGCTTAAACTAGAAACTGAATTACTACTTATAGAGGCAATGTGAATGTCCATTAGTTATTGTATGATAATAGTGTTTTGTTAAGTAGTAGCAATTTCTTTTGCCAAACCAAATAAAAGATCTACCCTGGGAAAATACATCTCATGAGGAGTCTCAGCTTGAGTATTAAGTATTATACTATTCAGATGCTAACAGATTTTCTGTCTTTCTTTAATAATATTTATTTAATATATCTTTGCAAAAATAGACCCTAATACAATTGACTTAATGTTAAAAATGACTCAGTACAGATTAGAATTCATGCAGAGGAGAAGTGTTTTATAAGGAATAATCTAATTAGGAGCATATCACACTAGCTAAAGCAATAGAACGGTCTGAAACCCCAGTGAAATAGTCCTAATGCTGCAGTCTGAGGCTTTCCTCGGTTGCTTCTGTCCATCTTATGTCTGCTGCTGGAAGGTGGTGAATGGTACTGCTCCACCCACATGTCCCTTCAAGCAAGGATAGGTCTTCTCCAGACTGAGGTACAGCTCTTTCGGTATAATGTGGAATGACTGAACAGGCCATACTTTTTAAACATCTCTTCATATATCAAGTACCAGAATTTTAGCTTCAGTCTCTGCCTGTGTCCAAACCTCTGTTCATTCCTTCGCTTCCTGCCAGCATTGACTGCAGAGACACTTGCTGGTCAGTGTTCTATTCACTAAGCTCAATCTCAGCATCATTGTCACAGAAAATCCAGTCTACCTGTGGACTCTGTAGTCACCAATATTTCTAAGGCAGGAAAAGAAAGATAAGCCAGGCATATAGACTGTCAAATGTCACAGCCCCAGAGTGACATATATGTAATGACATATGGCTAGAAGTAGTCATATGGCACCTAATTGAACCTTAAAGCTGACTGAAAATTTAAGAGAATGTGTAAGATTTGGGGACCACTGTCTGTACAACAAAATTCAAATTAAAGAGCCAATTTTGACTCAGAGAAAGCATAATTAATCTTTACAGATTTTGCAAAATTTTCATCTTTACTCAAGTCTTTTGGATTTTTATATTATAAGTGTATGTTTGTGTGTATTCCTTTATGGATAATTTAATTCATTCCTCATATTTAAAAAATTTTTGCTATCACAGTCATTCTACAGCAGATTTGACTGCTGTGTGAACAAATGATGAAAATCAGGGAATTGATTTATTACTGATTCTCAAATTAATTGATTGACTTTATAACAAAACAGAATCACTATTTGATATGGTAGCTTCTCCTTATCTGCTTTTACACTTTCCGTAGATTTAGTCGTTGATCTAAAAATATTAAATGGAAAATTCCAGAAATGAACAATTCACAAGTTTTAAATTGTATGTTTCTCTGCATAGCATGATGAAATCAATCACTCACGTTTTCTCTCTGTCCTGCCTGGAATGTGGATCTTCCCTTTGTCTAGTGTATCTACACTGTACACACAACCTTCTCATTAGTTACTTAAAGGCTAGGATGATTACAAAATCGTCCATTGGAGTATCACAGAGCTTTTGATCAAGTAACCAATAGTAGCAGCCTAACGCTACATTGCCAGCCTACATCATCTACCTCATTTCGTCTTCATGATCACAGAAAGAATGTATAGAATATAATGAGATACTTTGAGATATACCATATAACTTTTGTTACCAAAAATTGTTATTTTTTTCTATTTGATTATCAATTATTGTTAATTTTTCCTGTGCTTTTTTATAATTTCAAATTTATCATATGTGCATATATGTGTATATGCTTACACACATACACATATATGAAAAAATAATATGAATAAGTTTGGTAATGTGTGTAACTTCAGGCATCTACTTGGTGTTATGAACAATTCCTCAACAGATTAAGGAGTTTTGCTTTGAGTTGCCCTCTATTCATCCAATCAGTTAATTAAATCTAGTGTTGATGACATAGAAAAATAATCATTATATTTATAATGATTATAATAACAAAATTATAAATATTACATCAACTAATTTAATTGTGGTATTATCATTGTACTAATATTATTTGCAATTCATAAGAAATAGAGACCTCAAGAAATTAGAAATCTTTCCCAAGATTACTCACAAATAAAAATAGCTCAGGCTATAATTTACATACATCTAGGTATGAAATTTAAGCTTTTAACTATGGTACCAGAATTCCTTTTTTTTTTCTCATTGAGAGGGACAGTGAGAGGGAGAGAGAGAAAGAAAGAGATAATCAATTCTATTCATGTGGCCTTCTTTACTCCAACACTTACATGTGTACATGATGCTGGGGTTCGAACCTGCAAACTCATGCATGCCAGGCAAGCATCATAACCGCTCAGCCACCATTCCAGCCACCGTACCAGACTTCTGATAAGAGTCATTCCCTGAATGTTTTTTTCACATCTTCTTTCCTCTTAGTTTATCACCCTTTTCTAGAAAAAAAAAAGAGCAAGAGAGGGAGAGAAGACTGAAATCGATCAACTGATATGCCGACTGAAATTGATTGACTGATATATAGTGGATTAAATATACACACATACATACACATGTACACATATATGTATATGGAGAATAGTTGCTTTTCTTTGATGTTCAAAGAGAATTTTACTTTTCTAAATAGATATCTTATTCAGATAAAATCATCATGTAGCTGAATGACAATGAGCAGTATACATTTACTTGTCCATATTTAAAGTTAAAATAATGGACAAGGACTTAGTCTAAAATACATTAGTCTGGAAAAAAATTTTGCAAAGTAAAAACCATGCTATTTTCTCCTAGTCTAATGTATTTGCACCGAGTTTCCTACCTGTGAATTTTTGTTTTATGTCCTTGAGTAAATTGGGATATTCATAACATAATATGACTTTTATATAAGAAGCAATACTGATATTATAAATTTGGTTTACTGATATTATCCTGTCACTGATATCAATAACACTAATAATGATGTTTATGCATATAACATAAGTATTTTCTTTGTATGTTTAAATTAATTAAGAAATACTTCTTAATTTGGTTGATTAAAGAATAAAGAAAAAGTTTGGAGAAAAGTGTATTCTTTTAGTTTAATATCTTTTAGAAGTCCTTAAACACTGTAAGTGGATCCACCTCAGGGATGATATAGGTCATCTAAGCTCAGAATAGGTTCATAAAAATTGAATGCCTGATCATTAGTTTTTAAGGAAAAAATTTTTTATGGATACATATACTCCAATTTCTCTGGTCAGTGCACTTTCTTTGCATAAATCAACCTGGGAATTCTGAAATACAATAAAAAGTTAGCCTAGAGAACATGGTATAATACAAGAGAATTTCAGGAGAAATTAATTTGGTGATTTTAATGTTACACATCTAACATACCTCATAAATCCAGCTTTCCTGCTAATACATAGGCATGCTAATCCCTAGGTTTTCTTCCCAGAAGTATGCTGGATGCACTGTTGATGGCAAAAGCTCTGGAGATCCATTTTTAGATTCTGTTGGTTTCTAATAGCACACATTTGAATACACATTCATGTGTATGCATAGTACTAACTTCTACTTGGTTTTTCAGAGCTTCAAGTTGATTGATAAACCTTTTCTGAAAGGAAAGGACTTCCCTTCAAAGTTTAAGTGCCAAATTCTCCTCTGAGTTACTCTTTTATAGTGAAAGGTTAAATTAGTATTACACATATCTAACACAGATATTGAAGCTAATATATCTTGCAAGTAGGAGAACAAGGATTTCACCTTCCCCTTTGTGGTTACTGAAATTAATCCTGAAAAAATTTTGTAGCACAAAGTCTCCACTCACCTTATACCTTCAAGAAGGCAAATACATTTCCTGTATTTTAAATTCACATTTTTACTTCTTTTTAAAATTGCATTTTAAAAGAACAGTCTTAATATTTCTTTTTTTTTTAAAGGGAGAAGTACACTGAGAGAGAGAGGGAGGGAGGGAGGGAGGGAGGGAAGGAAGGAAACAATTTTACTTAGTTTTTCATATGGCTTTTGTTGCTTTGACACTTTGTTGTGTATGTGGTGCTGGTGTTCGAACCCATGTCCTTGCCCATGCCAGGCTAGTGTGTAACCACTGAGTTACAGTTCCAGCCCTCAGAACAGTCTTAATGTTACAGAAAATTTATGACTACAGTCAGGAGAGTTCTCAGATGTTCTTCAACAAATTCCTTCAGTTGCAATATTTTATTTTAATGTGGTTCATTAGTTATAATTAATGAGCTAATATTAATATATTTTACCTAAAATTCATAATTTTTAAAAATTTCCTTGGACTTCTCTTGGCTGTAACATTTTCTCAGAGTTTTGTTTGTTTGTATGTTTGTTTGATGGTTTTGAGGAGTACTGATTAGGTATTTTATAGAAAGTGTGTTATTGAGTTTTATATGATATTTTTATTGTTAGACTGGAATTAAGAGTTTTTGACAGGTGTACTGTGAAGTATCATCATATTCATTTAACGGCAAGGGTGGTATATGTTATCAACACGATTTATGAGTCGTGGTGTTGATCTTGATCACCTTGAAAAATCTTGTCAATTTTTCCTCCCATCATTATTCTTTTTATTTCCTTTTCATATGCCACTCTTTTGAAAGAAGTCACTATGACATCTAACATTTGACACATGCTCCACCTCTTGACCAGAGAATATCTTTATCAAGTACTTAGAAAATTTATCCATGGTTTTTCCTCTTCAGTAAAAATGTCAAATATGTAGGTATGAAATGAAATGATTGCTATTTACTTCATACTTTGAGTTATAATCCAATATTATTTTGTTGCACAAATTAATATATCTTTGGCCATTAATATCTTTGGGATTTTTTATTTGGCTCCTGTATCTTATGATGTACTGTCATGGGTTCTTGTTGTTATTTTTCTTTTCTTCTTCTTTCTAGCATTTTCTATTTTCTACAGAAGGATACTGTAAGACTATTCTTATTTATTTTCTCCTGCCTCTTAAAATCAACCATGTCTTTCAGAAGTCCTGGTTGCTTTTGTTTGATGATGGTATTTGGGTACCAGACATGCTCATTACTGGAGGAATATCATTGAATTTTTGCATGCTCACTTGAAAGGGGAGAAAACTATACGTGTCTGTATGAACTTGTGTATGCATACATATATCTATAAACATTTCTACATAGAACCAACTTTACATTAAGCTAAATGTGAGTTCATATTGACGTTTCCAATTCTAAGCACTACAACGTGAATCTTTCCCGCCTCTTCCCCTTACTTATGTCTAAACTTCCACTGCGTGGAGGAACTATGCTCCTACCATCTCTATCCATTTACCTAATTGTTCCTTCATAATATTAATAAATAGGAATATGGGAATTGCAAACCTGTAGCCCACTAGAAACACATTATCAACTGGAGTGCAGTATTTATTCTTTTTTTGCCTTCGATTATACAAATTCCAATTATTGCTAAGTTACTTATATCAGAACATTTTACCCCCACCTACTCATGTGAGGCTGTTCCCTAAATTTTTAATAGATGTAAAATTATTTGTTACAGTCTACATTATTTTTTGGGAATCTGATCTCCTAAGTGTTGTTTGAGACAGCCCCACATGTTGGAATTAAACACATGCTCCACCATATTAACTCAGCCCCTGTCAACAGGGGATTTTTTTCCTATCTCTGTCATCTTGCCTTCTCTGTGTTATGTAATTGCAGTCTTTCATGATTTTTTCCAATTATTTCTTTCACTTAGTAAAGCATTTAATATTCATCCACATCATTTTGCTAGTTCACTCTATCTCTGTCTTCGATCTGCACACTGAGTCACTCCTATTTAGTGACAGTTGATATACATGGGCTACCGCACACCGTTTCTGCAGTGACTTTCAGTTCATTGTGCTTGTCCTGTTTCTCAACTCCCACTTTTTTCTTTTATTTTTGTCTGAGCATGTTATAGAATTCCAATCACCTCCTTTATTTGCATATCCATGATGTTTCTTTAAAATAATCAGTGGTTTCCTTAGAAAATGCAATGAACATGTATTACTTATCCAAAGTCCCTTTCAAATACTTGCTTTGCTTCACAGGTATTGAAAGAAAATTATAAAATTTTTCCTATTCCTTAAGATCTTACTGTAATTCATTGCCCTAATCTCCATGCTATAATCTCTCTATACATTTTTTTTACATTAATACTTTTAAGAAACAATTTTCTTGAGTTAATATGGTGGAGCATGTGTTTAATTCCAACATGTGGGGCGGAGACAGCAGGCACACAAACTCAAGGCCAGCCTGGGCAACTTATCAAGGTGCTGTCTCAAAATAAAGAATAAAAAGGGCTAGGGATGCAGTTCAGTGATAAAGACTCCCAGGTTCAATCCCCAAAACAAAGAGAGAGAGAGAAATAGAGCGGAAAAAAAAATCAATAAAACAGTTTTATTCTAAGTGAGTTGAAAATATTTAAAAAATTATTGTTTTTTTTTTTCCTATGCTTCACATAGATACAAGTTGAAACTTTTAACCCTGTCTTCTCTGATTTTTTTTTTGAAGTGTTTGATAGGGCATTGATAGCTATACATTTCCTAAGTTTTGTTGAAGACCAAACTTTTCCCCCTTTACTTTTTTTTTCTTTTTTAAGAGAGAGGGATAGTGAGAGAGAGGGGAGGGGGGTGAGAGAGAAAGATAGAATCAATTTTATTTAGTTTTTCAGTTGGCTTTCGTTGCTCCGAGACTTCATTGTATATGCGGTGCTGGGGTTCGAAGTCGCATACTTGTGCATGCCAGGAAAGCAGCTGTAACCACCAAGCACCGTTCCAACCCCCCTCCCACTTTACTTTTAAAAGGATAATTTCACTGGTTATAGAATGTGAAGTTTGTGCATTTTATTAAACACTGTGCCATTTGCTCCATTACCTTCTGGTTTGCATATTGGTTTCTCTCTAGGTAAATTGTTTTCATTGTTTGACATCTTCCAAGATTTCTTTCTGTGTTTGCTCTTCTGCAGCTTAACTGTGATGTAGCCCAGTAGGTTGTTCAGATATTTTCCTTTTTGTGATTCTCTGTGTTTCTTGGGTCTGTGGTTTTATGTTTGTCACTACTTTTGGAAAGTTCTTAGTGGTTATTATTTTGAACATTTCTTTTACTCCATCCTCTTTACTCTTCTTTTGCTACCCTATTGCATATATATTACACATTTTGAAATATGTAGTATCTTTGATGTCATAGTTTTTTAGTCCTTTTTTCTTTGCATTTCAATTTCCTCAATGTGTTCACTGACTTATATTCAGGAGCTGACTCATTCTTTTCTCAGTTACATCAAGTTCTTCTGATAAGCCTCTTCAAGGCTACTCTTTCAACTAAGGAAAAAATCAAAAACAAAAACACTCATTTCTTTTGCCTTGTTGTTGTAATTTGGTTGTCAAAAATTAATTGGGGCTGGAGCAGTGACTCAGCAGTTGGAGCACTTTCCTGGTATACAGGAGGACCTGGTTTCAAACCCAGCCCCACATACACCACCAAGTGTCAAAACTACAAAAAGCAGATGAAAAACTCAATTAAAAAAAAAAAAAAAGTACCCCTAAGCCGGATGCAGTGGCACACATCTGTAATCCCAGAGACTCAGGAGGCCTAGGCAGGAGTGTCAACAAGTTCAAAGTCAGCTTCAGCCACTTGGTGAGGCCCTAAGCAACTTAGCAAGACCCTGTCTCAAAATAAAAATAAATATAAAAAAATAGGGGGACTGGAACAGTTGCTCAGTGGTTATGGAGTTTGCCTGTCATGTGCAAGAACCTGGGTTCAAACCCTAGCACCAAATATACAAAGAAGTGTTGAAAAAAATGAAGGCCTGATGAAAAAATAAATAAAAATGATTCTTTCTCTCTCTCTCTCTCACTTTCTCTCTCTCTGACTCTCTGTCTCTCTGTTACTCTTTCTTAAAGAAAAATGAAAAATTGCCTTTTGATTCTTTTTTAGAGTTTGCATATCTCTGCTTACATTACCCATTTGTTCTTATATGCTGTGTACTTGTTTCATTAGAGGCCTCAATATAGTAATTATCATTATTTTAAGCTAAAAATCTGAAAACTCCAAGACTTATGTCATATCTGAGTCTATTTCTGAGGCTTGATTTGTATTTCTGCATGGCATTTTCTTTCTTCTAATATGACTTGTGATTTTGCTGTTGTTGAAAGCCAGATAAAATGTATCAGATAATAGGAACTAAAGGAACTGAAATTTTGAAGTTAATGTGGCTGGGAGTTTGGCTGAGTTTCTTGTTTATGGTAGGTGCCAGAAACTTCAGATTCCTCTGGTGATTTTATTTTATTTTGTTTTTGTCCCTCCTCCTATCTTTGAACTTCCCTAAGAGCTCTTCCTCATAGTCTGTCTTCCAGGTCGTTTTTGTCTATTAATTCATGGTTATTACATTAGAGTTCTTTTCTGTGGTAGTAAAGAGTGGAGGATGGGTTACATTCTGTAATCTTATGATTACATTACTGTTTTTAGTGGGGGCCTGTGTTCCTTTATTGTGTGTGACCTTCACAAGTGTTTTTTTTCCCTCCCTTAGACAAAAGAGTAGCAGGGACTATTTCCCTCTCTAAATTAGTGCCCCTCTCTCCCTTTCTTCATGAACACTTATTATAAAAGAGTAAACTGACTGCTGTTTTAAGTCCCCCACACTCACTATTAGTCATGGTGTTACAGGCACCCTGTTCCTGTCCTAAATGATATGGTGCACTCAAAAAGAATTAGCATTCTAGTTGCTTAAAAACCTCATTGCAGACTATAGAAAACAGCGTCTTAAAGTCTAAAATCAAATAGTATCTATAATTTTCTGCTCATCTGTGATTAGTTACAGAAAAAATTTGACTCAACAATCTTTATACATGGTAAACATTTATTCTCAGGTAATAATCTAAAATGTTCAATTATAATGGAGAGACAGAAGAACTCTAGAAAATCTAGCTCCAGAAAGTTATTCACAATAGACAAGGTATGAATTCCTGGAAGTATGAAAATTAAGAAAAAAATGGAATAGTTTCATCACTTTGCGTTACATATCACTATAAACATAGTGGATTAAAATGTTATACTATATCTATAACCTCACAGCTTCTGTGGATCAGGAGTCCAGTCATATCGTAACTGGGATTTTTAAATCTACAACTAAGATGTTGAGCAGGGCTGGATGCCTTTCTAGAAGGCTGAGTGGGGACCGGTGCTGTTCTAAGCTGCTTTAGGTTTAGGACTCAAAGCAACTTGGTTCTTCAAAGCAACATCAGAGCGAGAAATAGGGAAGAAGCACAGGGAGGGGGGATTCTTATTTAATGTAGCATCATGATGGAGGTGACTGGCCTTTTTGCATCTTATTGATTAAGCAGCAAGCCATAGGTCCCACTTGTATTAATGAAGATGTTATTCAAGGTATGAACAAAAGAAAACAGAGGCCATTGGAGATGCACCTTAACATTTGTCCACCATAGAATGTCCACCAAGTGAAAGCAGGCACCTGTGAAGTCCTGAAATTGCTATGGGATTTGAACAAAAGTCACAAAAGTTGTATGGAAAAATATGATCGGTAGTTAGCTTAATTTATAATTAATTGTAATGGGTGAAATGAATGACATTATTGAGTTTTAAATGAATGAAATTGACTTACAACTCTAGATATTGACTTGATAATAAATTGTCATGCATGTGAATATTTATATGAGGAAAAATACACTAAGAAATTGAAAATATGTTAAACTGTTGATTTTGGAGAGCCTTTTGGGAACAGACATTATACACAAAACCATCAACTAATTTGAAACCAATAGGTATAGTTAAAAAATATGCAAATTAACTAAAAAGAACATGTTATTTTGAAAAATTGTACCAATACTGTCTTGTTAACAAAAATGTAAATACGATAATATAATGAATCAGTAAATAAATTCGTACTACTGAAGTTGTTCTTAATAGCTCCAATGATCCTTTACGACTCATGGACAGTTTTCCATTACTAAGCGTGGAGAAGCTGTCAGAATCTGATGAGCAAGATGTGGTTCAAGGAATTCTAGAAGAGGAAATCAGAGACCTGGTGGCTCTGTGAACTGACTTAGAGTTTAGATGCATCATTTAAGTTCCAGTTTGGAAAAGGGAACTTGATGGGGGTCATGGATTAATTGAACTATGAAGGGTCTTTTCTCCTTCTGATTTCTATTTTTAAATACAAGTCAAGTATAGATGAGGTCCTCCAGACTGAATCTTCAGGGAAAGAGATAATTGATCAGAATTTAGTTTTATGGAATGAAAAAACATTTTCTTGGACATGTTTAAAAATCTCAAGACATGTTGGAAAGGCAGATGGAATTAATGGAATGGGATCATGATCCAAATCAAATACCATATGATTGCCACTATGATCTACATGTTTTGGGAAAAAAAGAAATACAGACTTTATTCATATCACCATGTACCAAAATGCTAAAGACTTAGTAAATCAGAAGCAGATGAGGATATTTGCAAAAAGAAATAAGTGAATATGATATTGAGTTGAAACAAAGAGTTCCTTCTCCTTATTGTACTTCTTTATTTATTGCCATCATTCTACTATGTCTTAATAAAGAAATTTCCACTCACACAGGTCAACATGCAGAAGAGGTTTATAAATATGCTCCACATCTTCTCTGAGTTTGTATTCTGGAATGGTGACATTGCTATTTATCTGCAAAATATCATGGAGATTGGTAACACAAATGCAAAGCAAGGATTTAGTATTACAAGCTCATCCATGATCAATATTAGAGATTGACAAAGAGAATGAGCATTATTTGGTTTAGAATCCTGATTGCACCAACAGTGTGAAGACTTGGACAAGTGATTTCTCATCCTGCACCCACATTTTAACATTCAAAGTTGCTTCTCTGCTATTAGAAGCTTGCTGTGAGGATTAATGAGCTTACTTATGTAAACCACCTGGAAAGGATTTGACACTCAGGAAGGAGCAATACATAACTGAGTATTTAATGGCAACAATGAGAACTATGATCCCTTTCACTCTAGAGCTGAAAATTGTATTAATCCAAGCATTAAACTTAGTTCTGCCTCTGTCTCACTAGAGTAGACAAACTCATAAAATTCCTTGTGAAATCAAAATTATGCTTCCTGAGAAGCAATACAGGAGCAGAAAAGAACTTCTGCTTCTCTTACATGTGTATCATAGAGGGTATATTTTAGATATTGTGCTGTTCTAATATTTTAATTATGGAGTTGAGAGGTTATTTACTGTAGTCAGATCACTCCAAAAAATGATAAAATAGTGTCATTCAGCATTCATTCACACACAAAATCTTGTGTATTCATGTAAATTTTAGGGATCCATTGATGGCACATGAATTAATGAATGAATGAGTGAATTAAATGACAGCATGGGCTATTAAATAGCTTATTGGGGCTGGGGTGGTGGCTCAGAAGTTACAGCACTTGCCTAGCATGTGCATGGACGCAAGTTTGGAGCCCAGTACTGCGTACACAAAAGTCAGAGCAATAAAAGTCACGAGAAAAACTAAATAAAATTGATTCTTTTTTTCTCTCTCCCACTGTCCTTTCTTAAAAAATAGCTTATATTCTAGTGGAATAGACAAGACATTAAAATAATCTACAAATACTTATCCCAGAGAGGTTATGTTATTTTTCATGTTTGCAGATTTTGAGGAATAAACCCAGATTTTCATTTAAGGTAATGCCCAGAATAATTTATTGCAATTCAGATACAGTTCAGCACTGGTTTTGCATGATAACAGTTTCACATTTTTCCCTATCAAATGCATTCAAATTTTATAATTTAAATGTCGATGCTAATCAAATGATATGAAACTTACATTTATCATATTTGCTTTATATCATCACTTGATGAATTGTGACCTAAATTTTTTCAACATAATTATTAGTGTATTTGAAATTGAATCATGATAGAATTGTAAATGATACTTTCTACAACTATACTGTTGAACAGAGTTTACATAAATGTGCACATTTTTTAGTATGTGGTGTATATTATTGATTTAGAAGATATATACGAATCAGATAATCTTGTACTGACATAAATTCAGAGTTAAGTATGTTTACTATATACTTAAATACACTCTTAAGTGTTCTTTCTAATTTATATTAATAGGTAAATAATTTCATTACTATTTTCAGTGCATTCCAGTAATATTAATTGCCCTAGGAAGAACCGTGTCCATCCTAACAACACCAGCCTATCCAGCAGCATGTCCCTGTGCATGCAGTCCTGGTTTAGTACTTTATGATTAGCAAAGTTTAGCATAAGCTCATTATTCCTCACCTCGCCATTTTACATATATGCCATCAGTCACATTTTAAAAATAAAGAAAATGAAGATGAGAAACCTTAAAATACTTCGTCTAAATCTCACCTCTAATCAGAGTGCCACACAAAATGTGAGAGATGGCAGACACATCATATAAACAATAAGGGTTACAGAAGGTGTGATATGGTGGAGAAGAGGAAGAAAATGTTCATGGCGTTTTGGTATGTGTCAGAGTGTGAAAGGCCTGGAGTTCAGATAAGAGCACATTTGTGCTAACCATCTGCAAGTTAAACAAGTCACTGAACCATCATTTCTGGTAAAACCATGAAGAGAAAATCAAGATATTCATGATTTGTAGAGTAGTGGATGGAAAGATGCCTCAAATAGTTTAAGTTTGAGAATTTTAAAAGACATGGAAGATAAAAATGCAAAAGCTCAATAAGACACATTTGCAACTGTCCCCTATCACCTGGTAAAGTACCTTGTCTGTGTTGAATTTTGCTTGAGACCAGACTTACCTCAACACTTCGTCAATTAACACCTGCACTTGAACATAGAAGGGTACAGGCTGTTTGCCCTCACGCCATGGAAAGAATCAGATCTTGTCCACTCGGGTATACAGTAGTGCCCTCTGTGCTGGCTTCACAGATCTGCCTGGGGTCAAAGTGAAAATAATATATATATATAATTTCCCAAGAGCCACAGAGTAAATCAAGACTCTTATTCATGATAAGTTATTACAGACAGACCATTTTAAACATTTCATGTCTGAGTGTCTATTCAATATAACAGTAACAGGTGACCTACACATCCAACCCAATCTAGTATACTGGAACCCACAAATACAGCACGTTATTAAAACTATGTATAAAGTAATGGAGATGTAAGACCAACAATTTGTACTGAAATTGCAAGCTCTGTGCTGCATTCCTTCCAAATTTCACTAGCTCTAACAAGTTGTAAATAGTTCAGAAAAAAAAAAAAAACTCCACATTTACTGATTTTCATTGCTGTTGAATAACTCAATGAAATCCACTTAAACTCAGGGGTGCCTTTGCTGGACAAACTTAGTTAATAGTACCCTGAATAAAGTGAATGCTACCAAAATCCTTCTCATTTTTGGTGTCTTCATAGTTTTTTATGCTTTGAATCATTTCTTATCATGTTACTGCAGGCCCATACAAACTGATACCCTTCTTTAGAAGAAAGCAGGAGGGCTATTCTGCAGTCATGCGGAAGCCACACAATTGGTGTTGTGATTTAACTGAGGCTTCTCTTAACCTTCTTCAAGTGTTACTCAGTATAATTTTAGTGTGTTTCCTTGGTTTCTTGTGGTTAATATAACTGGAAATTCACTCTTAAGCTTCAGAAGAGTGTGAGACATAAAAGAATAGTTATGAGAACTTTGCAGAATATATAATGGTACTTAAGTACTTAATTAATAATTCTGTAGCACAGAAAAATAGAATAAGACTTCAATCACATGATTCCAGCTGAATTAAATTTTTGATATAAGCTTTTTAAATAGAATGCACTTTTGAATTCCTATTAGGCTGGAGAAAGATAAAACCATCCTATATTAACAATGTAAAAAGTTATAATGCAAATTACAAAATGATAGTGACAACAATAAAGAAACCACAGTATTAAAACATAGCTACCTGAGTTTGTGGATTACATGTATCGCATTTGAATATACACAATCTGTTATTTTTTTCCTGTCACTTGACCAAAACATGTGACAAAAGCAAGTTAGAGGAAGAAAGGTTTCTTCGGATTCATGGTTTCAGAGGTTTAAGTTCGTTGTCAGCGAGTTCCATTCCTTTGGGCCTGAGGAGAGGCAGAGCATCATGATTGAAGGACATGGTGGAGCAAAGCTGTTCAGCTCATGGTAATGAGGTGGCAGAGAGAGAGGTTGGTGAGAGGGGACATGGGGAAAAGGGCTTGAGCAAAGAAAAACCCTTCCAGGGCCTAGTCTCTGTGACCAACTTCTTCCAACTGGACCCATCTCCTAGGAGTCCATCCTGCCTTAGTGAATCAGCCCATCAATTGGATAGATCTGTGGATGAGTTCAGAGCCCTCCTGATCTAATCTTTGCCTAAAAACTTCTCCTCTGAACCTTGATGTATCAGAGCCAGTCTTTCAACACAGGAGACATTGGAGAATATTCCACATCCACACCATATTGTGCCAATAAGCTTTTTTTTTTTTAATAGAGCTAGGGACAGTGAGTGAGAGAGAGAGAGGGAGAATCAATGTTTTTAAAGTTTTTCATGTGGCTTTCATTGCTCCCACACTTCATTGTGTGTGTGGTGATTGGGTTTGAACCCACATCCTTGCACATGCCACGCAAGAGCCGTAACCACTGAGCCACCACTGAGCCACCACTGCAGCCCCACCAATAAGCATTTTGGTATAGAGTTCTCATGTTAACTTTGCACACTTTGTAAAATTAAAGCTCTTACACTGAGAAGGATTAAATGACATAATATTTAAAAATAGTAATTTAGAAATATCTGTAATAAGAAATAAGATGAAGAAATGGTGGAAAACAGAATAACAATAGTTTTTTTCCGGTAGCCTCTGAGAATTGATAACTCATATTGGGATGCTGCAGAAAATACATTTTCTGAATCTTTTAGCGTAGAATTTTTAGGGTCCCTGAAAGTCAAAAGAAAACCTAAAAAGAGTAAGGACAATTTATGTGGTCACAAGATAAATAGTAGTCCTTATAATCAAAAACTAAGCAGAATTACATATGCCTTTACATACCTTATAGTAAAATTTCATTTAGCGCTTAAGAGGTATTGTATTGTGGTGTAATAATTTGTCAGTAGAGCAAAAATGCTGTCAGCAATCTAGTTATATGTTTGATGTATAAATATGGTTGACTTCTCAGATGAGAAAATTATGTCTTTGATAAAATAAAAGCGGTGGAATATCTTTTTCTTCCTTTTTCTGTTTGTTTAAAGAATCTTTTAAAAATATTCACTATTGCATTGAGGAGCATTTCAGAAAATAGTTTGTATGTCATTTGAGTTCTATAAATTCAATCTTCTGGGAATATTCTGTTTTTATACCATAGGAAAAGTATATCTACATTATAGTAGATCAGAGGTTTGAATAATGAAACAAAGGAAAATGTAAGCAATTAATATCTAATGGATGGTTTTAGTGAACTGACAATAGGTATTAATAGTAAAGAAAAAAATACAGTTAGATTTTTCTTATACAATTCATTCAAACATTATAGAACTATTATTGTGTTTTCTTAGAAATAATGCATGCTTTAATAGATGCATTTAATAGATTAATGTAAATGTCTTATTTGGTATTATTAGAAAAAGGTGATAAATTCTCAGACCCAGCAAAACAAACTGAGTATATTAAAATATTTCTTCTTCCTCTAACCTGTACTGAAGTAATAAAGGAAGAGATTTAGGATCATAAAAAGAATAGTCATAAAGGTGAGGTCCTAATTTACTTCCCAGTTTTATTTCAACTTAGTTCTTCATTGCTACAAGGCATAAAAGTTATTGAATTTTACTATATTCACCTCACACTGGTTTCCTATCAAACAGAATATCAGTGGAGCACCTCTGCTGAGCTCCCTACATGAAACTGTCCTTTCCTACGTCTCATAATCGTCGGCGATGTGGCCAAGCATCTGGTGGTGACAAGCAGACGTCTTTGATTTATTGGCTAATATCACTGCTTGTTAGTGGATGGTTGAGCAGGAGACTAAAAGAGCATAAAATCAGAGAGAATAAATTATGAAGGCACCGAACTGTGCCATTATAAACCCTTCCCTGTCACAGCTGTGACATCTCATAGGAAATGGGGGATGACAGCCGCATTCAGTCTTCAAAGGGCCAATACTTTCTACTTGTGATCCCAACCATAAATAAATAAATAATGCAAACAAACCACATAAGCAAGTCAGACTCAAGCAGGAAGTGCCTTCCCCTCAGTAGACCTCTTGGGTTCCAGTTTTCTTCTGCTTAATTGTAGCGCAGAACAAAGCAGACTTGAGTGAGAGGCACACACCAGGGGAGCGCCAGGGTATTAAGTACGGGGGCATCGGCATGTGCATTCGGACCTGGGACATCTAGGAGGTACCTCATGTTGATTTTTCCCTTTAGTCACCCTGGATAGGTTATCCTTATTTAAATTGGTTACATGAATTCTATTTTAGTGAGTCAATGTAGTCAATTCAGACATACTACAAAGCTTTGCCTAACTGATTTTAAGATTGCCTAACTTTAGTTAGTTATTTGGCAAAAATGTTACAGAATAATTTAAAAATTTAAATCAACTTTTAAAATTACTTTATTAAAGCCATTAGAACCCATCTAAAAATAAACATAGTAACAGTACATAATAATTAAAATCTTACAGTATAGTAGAGAGAACATTGTTAGTTCTTAGAGATTTGTCTTCTAATATATTGCATTTTTCTAAATGAAAGCTAGATTTCTTTGAAAGATTTACGTGATTGTATATTGAGAATTTAGTATCTTATATATTACTGAATTTAAGTACAGAAGAGAAAAGACAAAGTAAATGAACATATTTCTCATTTTCAGAGATATTATACTTTAATTCATTCCAAGGGTCACCAAAGAATAACTTTTGAGAAAGATCTTCTTAAAACAAGGTTCAGTATTGTCAAACTGTTTCCTAGGAGCCATAAAAATCAGTGCAGAAGGAGAAAAAAATGTGTAAGAAGGAACGGTGAGAAGGAAAAGTTGAAAAGAGAAGTTGGGAAGAGATTTTGAAAGGGTCCGTCCGCCATGAAACTATTGAGTCACTAATTTATATTCTGCCTTATTTTAGAAAAAGCTTATTACTAAATTACAAAAACACATAAAATAGAGCAAGATATAGCAAGATGCAATTAATTGAAAGTGAATCTAAAAATGAAAATTGACAATATTAAAATAAAGCCAAGAGTAAAATTAATGCTAAAACATAAAGTATAAGCTTTTTATTTATTTTTTTAAAGAGAGAGGGAGAGAGTGAGAGAAAGAGAGAATCAATTTTATTTCTTTTTTTCATCTGTCCTTTGTTTCTCCAACACTTAGTTGTGCATGTGGTTCTGGGATTTGAACTGGGTCCTTGTGCAAGTGCTCCAACCACTTGGTCACCACTCCAGCCCAAGTACAAGCTTTTTTAACACACTAAAAATGCTTCATAACTTTTGCTCATAGCTCTTTATTAGCCACCATGAACAGAGAAACATTATCAACTGTAGCTTTAAACATCTTCAACATTACCATGGAGGGAAAAAAATGACAGTTATATAGGAAAATTTGTATTTGTTTAAAATATCATTCATCAAACCAAAGTTGATTTGAGGCAAAGCAATTCCATGAAGGGGATATGTTCAGCGAGCAATTAAAATACTGACTAGATATGTCTCTATGATTGTCCCTATACAGAGGCATCCAGTTTGCTCTTGTAGAGCTGACGGTTTATGTCCTGCTAAGCCCAACATTTCCTAAAAATATTCATCTTTGTATTTATTTTTTGTTAACTTTCTGCATGTGCTGTATACCTGGATGGGTATTTACATTTCATACCTAATTAAGCAATGATCACATGGCATATTGAAAACACCATTTGATAGCCTTCCATAAAAAGCTAAATATTCCATAAAAGCAAATCTAAGATAAAATGAAATGCTTTTATAAATTCTGATCAAAAGAAAGTTGGCATTAAAATCCTGGAATTAAGGATAAAAAAGCATAACTTTACACATAATCACTAAATGAAAAGGAGCGAGTGTGAGGGGCTAGCGTGGTGGTTCTGTGAATGTAGCTTGCCTGGCATGTGTGAGGACTTGGGTTCAGACCCTAAACTAGCACCACATATACAAGTAAGTGTCAGAGAAACAAAGGCCACATGAAAAATAAATAAAATTGATTCTTTCTTTCTTTCTTTCACTGTTTCCTTCTCTCTTAAAAAAAAAAAAAAAGGAGCAAGTATGGATTCTCCTGATTGCAGGTATGGACATGGTAAAAACCTGCTGCTCACGTAGCAGCTCCCTGCCTCTTGATCCTAGTGGTGTAGGAGCTGTACTTTTTATTTTTGTTAGTGTGCAGCAAATAATGATTCTATTTTACAGGAACAAGGGCAATTATTCCAATAGTATCACATCTATGAGGCTGGAGCTTCAGAGTTTTGCTCTGAAACAAAGAGGAATTAACCTGGAACCCATTTTGAGCTTAGAAGTTTCCAAATATAACTCTTAATGCATGGAAATCTTGACTTTTATCTTGATGAGTACTATCATAATATTTAACATGGAATGCACCCTCAAAAAGTAATCTAGGGAAGCAAAAGTCAGTAGGTTTTATGTGAAAAAGATAAACCTTGTATGATGAATCTCAACAACTCACAAAGAGCATTATTAACATGTTCATGCATAACAAGATTAAAAACAACAAAGCAATTTGGCATCATGATATTTGGATGGAGTCTTGGTTCTATCTTAAATGTGCTTTCTAATGTCCAGGAAAGCTGAACTTCTTTGAATCTCAGTGGTATTGTTTAACATGTAGAATTGTTACAGTTTTAGATAATGTGATCTATCAAATAAAGTGTTGATTATTGACCTGTATTTTGATTGACATTGCACTCATCGCATCTATAGATAAAACTGCAATATAACCAACTCTCCAAACTATTTTTTAAATTATGATGAAGGTGATTTTTTACTTCCTAATTATTTTGTTGTGCCTCTTTCAGAGTTAGATTAATTATTGGCTTCATGGATTTAATTTTAGGAAGTATAAATATCTTATCTTGAAGCATATTCATAAAACAGAATTATTTAGATTGTGAATAAGTTACCTGATTCATTTTGTAATTTTTTTTTTGTATACTCATATGTGTACATGAACATCACTGAATTGTAAAGTGCAACATTACACTTTCATTTGATTTATAGTAGAGGAACTAATTTTTAAAATTAAAAATTTTCACACACATATACATACACATACACACGTAATCATATAACTGTGCATATATAAAAATCATTTTACTAGACAAATTACAAATTCTCCATTTTTATATAGTTAATGCATAAGACACATTTGTGTCTAATACTGACCCTTGAGGGTATAGACTTGAGTGCCCAGCGTGTAATAAGAGATCGATATGATATTTTGAGTCTTCACAAAGTACTTGAAAGGTGGATGACATTAATTATTTCAGTAGATCAGAACTATGAATTATCTACCAAATGAAAGATTCAAATTTGGATTTATTAAATGAAATCCAAATTTTCAATTTTGCTTTTGATTTTATTCATTGTACTTTCTTTCAATAATAAACTAAATCATGAAAGATATTAAAAGTACATTGTGATTCCAACGTACCAATAATCTAGGTTTAGAAATAGGAAATACATAAAACCGGTATTCAATTCTGCCTCCTGAAATGAGACGAGACTCCCTCTTTAGATTCCTGGTTATTTTCTGTTGGAATGTTGTTTGTTTTCAAGACCTGACCATTTCCTTTAATTTTATTTTGATTTACAAGGATATGGAAATGCGTATGAATATTTCTTATGCTGCATTCTATTGTAATTAATGATTATATGTGCTTATTTCCTTTATATGAAAAAAATGGATGTCAAGAATTCAAAGAATGTAGGTAACATTTGCATATGTAATGAAACTGCATCAGAAATAGATACCTTCCAGTAATTTGCTTCTTTACATTGAAGAAAGTGAAAGTAACAAGAAAGGCAACTTTTCCTAGCCAGCTTAACCTCTTTGGTTAGAGGTAGCATTGCAATTAAAACATTACTGAGGCAAATTCTCAGTGGCCCAGCACTAGACACTTCTTATACACTTGAGTGGGTACAAGTGTAGCCATGTGCAACCATGTGTGGTAAATCTGTCAGAACTAACAGCGGGGGCTCTGATAGAGTTCTCCATCAGTAAACCTGCTGAGAGCTCAAGGTCTTTGAATTGTTATCATAAGTGGCACCCAATAGTGAGGCCAGTATTAGGGGTCTGCTCATGTTTCTCCAGTTTGGATTTTCTTAATTTTCCATATGTTTATTCTGTCTTGGTTATTTGAAGTTATGATGATGTTTAAACCTAACTATAGGCATTGCCACAATATATCAGAATATAAGTGTTTTTTTCTAGCCTTAATGAGAGAGAGCAAGAAATGTCCTATTTGAGAAGTGTGAGGGTTTTTCTTTCTTTTTTTTCCTGTATATTTATTTATTTATTTTAGAGAGGGACAGTGAGAGAGAAAGAGAGAATCAATTTTATTTAGTTTTTCATGTGACTTTCCTTGCTCCATGACTTCGCTGTGTACATAATGCTGGGATTTGAACTTGTATCGTCAGGCATGCCTAGCAAACACCATAACTGCTGAGCCATCTAGAAAGCTATTTTTCAACTGGAATGGTGTATTTTGTGAGAATGAAAAATATGAAGGTTTTATATATTCCTAATCATATAGGGTAGTGTAACACAGAAGCTCATACTTCAGAGAGTTAAGTAATTAAGAACAAATTCCTAGTACTAAGCTTCTCCGATCTCTACTTGAACAACTTTTCTAACCTCAACTTAACCTAGTTTGCAGTTTTATCAGGCTAACTTACCACCCACCCTTACCTTCATCATGTCTGACAAAGCTCTGAACACCATACTTTACCATAGACTTTTCCTGGTCCCTAATTTATTCTAATCCACCTCAGTTTGCTCTTTAGAACGAATCAATGAAAGCTATTTATTCATACTTTTCCCCATGAACTAAGATCATGTTTTATTTTCCTCCAATTTTGAACACAGGTAACATATTCTTATTAATCAGTCCCATGATTGTAAAACATTTATCAAATTAAACTTAGATAAATTACATATTATAGATACTATTTTTAGTGGTCATCCAATAGATCATTTGTACTCAAGGAATTCTTTTTTTAAAAAATTTTTATTAAAGATTTGAGTTATTGTATAATCATAAATGCATATATAGTAACAATATGATATGCATATATTCTTAAACCAGAATTACCCCCTAGATCCCTCCCTATTGTCTCTCCCACTTTTCTCCCTCCCTTTCCTCCACTACATATGCGTGATTGCCTTAGATTATACACCTTTTCTAGGTCTAATACCCGAGAGTTGACCACCTTTCACACAGGCCTGAGTTTAGCTCCAACCTCCACAAATGAGTGAAAACATTCGACCTTTAGTCTCTGGGTTTCACTAACTTTGCTCAGCATGATTTCTTCCATCACCATCCACTTACCTTCAAAGGCTGCAATTTTGCTTTTTCTAATTGCTGAGTAGAATCCGATGGTGTGTGTGTGTGTGTGTGTGTGTGTGTGTGTGTGTGTGTATCACACAGTTTTTGGATCTATTAATCCATTCATCCAGTGAGGGGTATCTGGCTGGGTTGGGTCCATAAGTTAGCTATGATAAATTGAGCTGCTATGAACATAGATTTTGCTGTGTTGCTGTAATATGCTAATTCTAACTCCTCCGGGAAAATACCTAGAAGAGGCATAGCTGGATCATATGGTGGGTCCATCCCTAATTCTTTGAGGATTCTCCACACTGCTTTCCAGAGTGGCTGTACCAATCTGCAGAATTGTTTAACCCATCTATAAAAAAGCTCTTACTGTATAATTTCAAAATGTGTGTATGTGTATGGGTATGTGTGTGTGTGTATGTGTGTGTATGTGTGTATGTGTGTATGTGTGTATATGTGTGTATGTGTATGTGTGTATGTGTATGTGTGTATGTGTGTGTATGTGTGTATGTGTGTGTATGTTATGTGTGTGTTTGTGTGTATGTGTGTATGTGTGTGTGTATGTGTATGTGTGTATGTGTGTATGTGTGTGTATGTGTATGTGCGTGTATGTGTGTATGTGTGTGTGTGTGTGTGTGTGTGAATTTATTGCATGTTTCAGGTAGTAGCTTAGCTCTAAGCAATTTTATCAGGAATTGCAAGTGCAAAATCCTTCAGGATCAAGGCAGGTAAAATGTATGAATGATAGGCAAGGATTACAGTCTGAAGTCAGTTGTTAGAAAAGCAGCAGTGGGAGCAAGAACTTACATGGAAATAGCCACAAAGACCAGAAGGTAGGAAGTAATACGGAATGGCAAGGACTGAAGAACAATATGTGCACTACTCAAAGTGGCTCAGTTATGCTCGGCTCTTGAGGACTGAAGTCGTGTTATATTGTACACTCACACCAGCTAGATCTTCCAGTCTTATCTACAAAGAATTTGTAAATCTAGACTTACACGTTTTAGTTTCTGTCATTTTCCATGTTGGCAAATAATTCACTGTATAAAATAAGCCTAAGAGAGCTATTGGTGAGCCTCATTCTCATGTTATGAATTATAAACTCTGAATATTTCATATACAAGTGGACTGATTCTAGAATTAAGGAAATGATTTAAAAAATGAATATTAAAGAAGCTAGAAAATAGTTGTCTGCTGATAGTATCAATCCTGTAGTTCATTTGTTCATATTAGGCATAACAGAACATATATGGCAGTAAAATGCCATTCCCAGAATGTTCTAACCTAGATAATATATTAGTATAATGATCAAAAATTTCACAAGTATTTCCCATGCTGTGTTGCTGTTTCAGTCTAAAATGAACACAAAGTATTTGAAGAGAGTTGCAGGCAGGATTTGGAGATAAGAGCAACTACTTTTATATTTTCAGATGTGTCATTGGTAGTTGTGTAATGTTGCACAAGTCAAGTGATCTTCCAGATTTTAGGTTCTTAGTTACTATTCAGTGTTTTTTAGTTGTTGGGTTTTTTTTTTTGTATTCGGGGGTGGGGAATAAAGTGAAGTTATTGGCAAAATGGATTATGGTGGGTTCTGAAGTAGTAAAATGTTAGATATGGGTAAAATTATTTGAATATCACTTGTGAGCTTCATAATTCACTTAGTGTTTGTGGAATGTCTTAAATTGAAGGAGTTGGATTAAACTCCTTAAAGCTTTGGTATTTATTATGTGACTTTATAATTCAACAGGAATCAATTGGGATTTGCATATTATATAGCTCAGAATTGTAATAGGACAGAAACTTCACTGTTGAAATTCACAATAGCAAGTAACTTTGCATTTTCACTATGGGTAGCATTATTTGGTTTTCTCTTCAAAATGTGGTATGGGCAATGCATAGTAGATGAAGTGTCTCCAGTTTTAATCACTTCACTTTTCATTTGAAAAGTAATTCATCATGAGAAGTCAGTGGGGTATAGAGAGCACTAATTGCAGCAAAATATCAAGGACAGTTTTCCTCTGTCTTAATTAAACATTAATGAGTAAAGTTATTTGCAAATGCATGCTGCAGGGATGGACTTGTCTATCTAGGTTTGGTAAATACTGACACTGGATGTCAAAATAAAACACCTTAATTGATTTATACAGGAATAGCTTTAAAAGATTGCACCTGGCTTGACATTTCCCTAGGTTTTCATAGAGTAGTTTCTGATAAATTATTTATAAAGAAACTTTTCCTGACCTATCCTAATTACAGGAGCAATCATTGCCAAACTAATCAATTTGTTGTAAATTTAACTTTTTCAGTTTTATTGTGAACTTAAGGACTCCAATAGTAGATGACAATAGTTTCTGTACAGATATGTAGACAATTTTTTTCATATTTGGAAATGTTTTGTAAGGTTTCAAAATATTTCCTTTTTGAATTGATGATTTTCTGTGAATATATTCATATTATATTTCAATCTGTTCATTAACCTAATTATTTGGGTTATTATCCAAAAATTAAAATTAAACACCTAAGGAAGGGCTGGGGGCTGGAGCAGTGGCTCTGTGGTTGCAGTGCTTGCCTGGTACGCACAAGTACACAGGTTCAAACCCCAGCACCCATGTACACACGAAGTGTCAGAGCAAGAAAGGCCATGTGAAAAACTCAATAAAATTGGATTCTCTCTGTCTCTCTCAATATCTCTCTCACTGTCATTTACCCTTTTAAAAAAAAAACAAAAAAACCTAAGGACTGGAGCAATGGCTCAGTGGTTGGAACACACTTGCCTGGCAAGCTCAAGGACCCAGCACCACATACACAAATAAGTGTCAGAGAACAAAGGTCAGATAGAAAAATAAGTAAACTTGATTCTTTATCCTCTGTCTTTCACCATCTTTAAAACAGAAATAAAAACCTGAGAAGTAGAGCAAACTCAAATGTCAAATATTAACATAATAATAACTCAAAGCACTAAAACACTAATAGAAGGCAAAATCTTAAGCTTTTTTGGCTTTAAGTTGTACCATAGTTATCAAAGAGAAAAATTAACTAATATAATGAGTAGATTATTTGAATTATAATCTTTTGCAAAATTTTCTCATGCATCTCTGTGAATTGCTACGCACCAATATTTATTTTAATAGTTATAATTAATTAGCAGTTTCAAACCAGAAAAGTAATAATTATATTTTAAGTAATTAAGTATAGATTATATTAAGGACTTACAATTATACATATCAGAAGACAAATCACAAATGATGCAATCTAAGACAAAATTCTGTGTAGATTAGTGTAGCAATGTAGTCATTTCCAGAAAATTACAAAAAACACTGTGTACACATTTTTAACATATCAGTGTGGTTATATGTATTGTTTTTAAAATAGGTGAGAAAAGGGAGGAAATGTCCCTGATGTGTCTTAGTATGGCTTGTAAACTCTGTATAAACTGTTTTCAGATGGTACTGTTAAATTTCACTCTGAATTCTGAAACTCCCAGTTTCCCAAACCATATGGCTTGATGCAGATAAAATTGGCTTATGGCAAATCATGTAAACACACTTCACGTTTTTCCACCTGTGAAACTATTAAAGTGTTATGGTGTGCATTTTTAAGGTTACCAGTATCAGCTTTCTCATGGATCCTTATTTTCAGACACTTTGCCCTTCATGATACCATCTTTGCCCAATTTGCATATAACCTAGTGGCCCTTGACATCTCCTTAGGAAATCCATACTTCAGAACCTCATTTTTAATTTGAGTTTCAAATTACTCTAAGGGATATTTTATATGCATTATTTAAAAAAAAACTTTGGCTAAGAATTGTTATAATATAAAATCAAAGTAAATTCAGCATATTCCTTCACTTTGTGTATAAAAAACAACTAATATCAAATTATTTTGCATGAAAAGGAAAAAAATTGAATCTTCAAAAATAGTGGTGGTTAATATCCAAAGCTCCTATGTTAATGTAGGAATGTTCAGAGGTGAAATACCTGTATTGTGAGAGCTATAACCTAATCAGTTTTTCCTAATTTGAGCGGATTGGGTGGTGACCTAGCATATGCTATCTTGAAAATTATTCCATTTACTGATGAGCACAATGTGTTTTCTGACTGTACTTTATGAAATATCTATATTCCTGTGAAATCCATTTGCTCTATAGTATGTTCAACTCAAGTATATCTGCTGGTTTTCTTTCTGCATGGTGAAAGCAAAGTGTTGAAATTCCGTTATAGTGAAGCTTACCTCTTACTTTAGATCTATTACATTCTCTTTATGTATTTGGGTGGTTCAGAGTTAGTTTCATAGACATTTATAATTATTGTATCTTCTTACGGAATCTACCCTATTATTAGTATACAATGACCTTCTCTTCTCTTTTTACAATTTTTGATAAGTCCTTTGTCTGATACTTCTTACTTTTCATTTCAGTTATCATGACATATTTATTTCCAAGAATTTGCTTTATGTCTGTCTGTATTGTTGCCAGTGAAGTGATGTTCTTTTGGGAACTATGAAGTTGATACTTTATTTTTTTAATCTCTTTAACAAATCTATGTGTTTTGTTTAGTAAATTTAATGTGTTTATATTCAAAGTTATTAACAATAGGATGAATTTTATCCTGTTATTTTGTTAATTGGTTTTCAATGGAGTTGGTTGTATTTTATTCTTTTCCATTTCTCTTTCAATTTGCTTTTGTGGTTTGGTAGCTTTCCATTTTGATACAGCTTGGTTTTCTTTATTCCATGTATGGGTTCTGCTAGTGAGTTTTGTACATTTATGTTTTTCACAATGGTAGATATCATCATTTGTTTTCTGCTGTAGGACTCTCTTAATCACTGTGGTGTTGTAATCCTTCAGTTATTGCTTGTCTGGTAAAGGTTTTATGCCTTCTTTGTGAAGAAATTTTGTTGATTAAAGACTTATGGTTGGCAAGGTTTATTGTTTTTTTCTTTCCTTCTTTCTTTCAGTACTGAAAATAGAACATTTCATTCTCTTCTGGTCTATACCATTTCTTCTCAGAAATTTAATGTTGAACTAATGGGAACTCCCTTATATGTGGTTTCATACGCTTGGTGTTTTTTATAAGTTTCTCCTTGTCTTGTACATTTGATATTTTGAATAGAAAATGTCCTATAGAATGTCTAGGTTGAATCTAGTTAGGATCCTTTGAGATTTGTGCATGTGGACATCCATATTTCTTTGAAGACTTGGAAAATTTTCAGCTGTTTTTTAAAATATATTTTCATAAGGAGTAATGACATACAACCTAAGGCATTTGTAGAGATGTATTGGGAAGGAGGTGGGGAGGGATAAGGGTGGGTAATTTTGGGGGGCTCTTGGGGGTAAATCTAATTTTAAGAATTTATATATACTATATTATTTCATTAGAAGCTTGTTTGTTCAATAAATAATTTTCTGAATGAAAAAAGAACAGACTCAGAAAAAAGGCAGTGAAAACTATGCTAATTTGCATAGCACCCTAACCATGCTTAATAGAAAAAATATATATATAAATGTTCAATTATTTCTTTTGTCTCCTTTGGTTTTTTAATTTTTTTTAAACTTGGATGAGTGTTTTCAAAAGACCTGTTTTCAGATTCAAAGATTGTTTATTCTGCTTTGTCTAATCTGTTGCAGAAACTCTCAATTGTATTTTTTGTTTCATTGAAGTTTTTATCTTCAAAATTCCTCAATAATTCTATTTTATGATGTCAAGCTTTTTGATAAATTTCTTATTTATGTCATGAATACTTTTTCTCCTTTTATTGGTTGTATCCCTTTATTTTCCAATATTTCACTGTTTCCACAGGATTATTATTTTGAATTCTTTTTCAGGAGCATTATAGTTTCCTTCAAACTTGGATCTAGTCCTAAATAATGGTGTTCCTTTTTATTTTCTCCTATTTCTTGTGTCCCTACATTGATGGTTGTGCATCTAATATAGCAGTCACCTTTTCCTATTTTGTGGAGTAGGATTTGAAGGCAAAAACGTAAATTTAAATAGGTTATAGGGTGTCAGTTGAGTAGGCACTTTGGCTTAGATTATATGTGTGCTCATAAA
This sequence comes from Aplodontia rufa, assembly GCA_004027875.1. Taxonomy (NCBI): domain Eukaryota; kingdom Metazoa; phylum Chordata; class Mammalia; order Rodentia; family Aplodontiidae; genus Aplodontia; species Aplodontia rufa. The sequence continues at coordinate 52,089 of PVKS010012603.1, forward strand.
GCATGTTTTTGTGTTATTTTCTCTGCTGTAAAGAAGCTCAGCATTACTCTTAGAGCCTTCGTAATGCAAACTCCATCAGTTTATGAGGACAGTTGTATGATTTTGCATTGAAATGGGTTTCCAGAGATGCACAACCTCTGAACCCGCATGACTGAATGCTGATGCCACTGTAGTTTTGGTGCTGCAAAGTTGGACATCCATAATTCCTATCAGTGATTTTGGATGACACTGAGGGTTATTGTACCAGTTATGAACCCAGACACAGAATATGAAGGACAACTTCCACAGGTCCCTCAATATGTTAATTTAATGTTAATATTTATAAAGGTGGTAACCATGGTCCTAGAACTGCAGAATGTGAATGGGCTCTTTCCTAGGTCTCAAGGGAATAGTGCAGGTGGATTCTGGGATTATAACACTGGCAACAGCAGGGTTAAAATTGTAGGATGAAAAGGGTACCTTTGCCAGATGCCATGGAGTGAGCACCGGTGGTATGGAGGCTTTTGTCACTTCTAACAGTGCTCATGGAACTGCAAGATATGGAAGAAACCTTCTCCAGTTCCCAAGTGACAAGTGGGAGTGACGTGGGGACTGGTGGTATCAATAGCTGGGGAGTCAAGACAAAGTGCTCTGGAGGAGCCATGGAATGTGTGTGATGCACAGTTTGTAGCATTGGTAGGCACATTCCTAAGCTATGAACCATGGATGGGATCTTATCCTGATCCAAAGGGACAAAAATGGGTGGTGCTGGGACTTTGGCTCAAGTAGTTGTCATCCAAAGGCCTTTGGCTGTGCAGGAGACGTTCTTTACATTCCTTGAGCTATGATTTGTTCTCCAGCTTGTGTTTGTTTTAGCTACTGATGCTGAGAAGTAGAATCCTAAGGAGCCTATTCGTCACCCTGTGAGGTTCACATAGCGCCAGGACTTCTGGAAGCATAAGGGGGCAGCTACTAGACTCTAAGGGAGGATAGAGTTTAGCAGTGGCTATTGTAGGAGGTCATGAATTGGATTTTATGGGTAAAGTGGTCAACACCCACTTAGATCCTAGCCAGTTCACCAAAGTGGATTTCAGACCTGAGATGACTGTATAATTCTGCTATAAGTAGGACTGCTGTGAGCAGCATAGCTGGTATTTTCCCGCTTACCTCTTCGTGGCTATGTGAGGTCACCACATCATCCCCATC